>ML419487.1:73941-86596 GCA_005239525.1 Nicotiana knightiana
GGGGGGGGGCACTGTGAAGGAGTTTTGACGGTACTATATGCACGACCAAAAGAAGTTGGAGAAGAAGACAAGCGATTAGAGCCAGCAGCAATGAGGAACACTGGAAGTGGTGGATGGCAGGAAGTAAGCAAGTAAAAGTATTCCCTCTCTAACTACTTAATCTCAGCTTAATCTTTAATATGGCGCATCACACAATTCAACATGGTATCAAGTAAGCAAAGATCCTAGTACTTGGGGCTCACCGCCACCCATCCGCTGTCCACATGCTTTGCAAGAATAGACATAGACTTGCACATGAAAAAACATGCCGCATACCTAAGATAAAAATAAATATGTGTGATCCCTCTCCAACAATTTAAGTTTTTTGATTGGGCGATGCACATATTTTGAAAATGGTGGAAATTGACCCTTTTATATTAAGTTTGACGGTCGAAGTGGTCTATCAGGATCTAACCCCATGAGATTTTAATTCAGAATAACAATCTTCCTCCAACCTGCAACCTGATGATATAATCCTACATCAGCTAACATGGCATTCATAAGTTTGGTCCAGTCCTTAGCCTTCAAAATCCTACCACCCAGTTTTAAATTTTTCTTTTATAAGATTACCACCCTGTTTATAAAGTTAAAAGACATTAACAACAAAAAAAGCACCAAGTAGAATACAAACACACAATGCAGTGAGAAAAGCCCAAGAAAGTAACTCCTAATAGTTAAAGAATTAAGTTACCGATGAAAGAAGTAACAACCATAATTATCAGGGAAACATATGCAAGAGACTGAATGATGAAAGCCCTAACAAGAGAACAAATGCTCAAAGTTCTGAACTACGCCAATCGGAACTAATATATTTTTTTACCTTTTCAGAAAAAGTACAGGTTTTCAGTCTTAAAACCCTGAGGAAGTCTTGAATCTCGACCTGTCCCCTGCAGAAACAATGGATATTACTGCAAGTACAATTTACAATTAAAAAATTCCATGAAAGCAAAACTACAAATCCCAAAAATCAATATACAAGAAAACAACAATTTTCAAATTTTCTCTTGAAACCACATAAAGTAGGAAGGAGGGTGCAATGACATCCCAACGAAACACCTCGTATAACATGAGAATGGGAGAAACTCACACAACAAATAGAGAATGTGAGAAGAGAATTACATTTAAACATAGTCATCTAACAAGAAAAACCAACTAAATTGAGCAAAGAGATGCAGACATGTGACTTAAATCAGTTGAACAAACAAAAAAAGAAAAGGCTGGATCACACAAAGAGCCATGAGGAGCACAAACAAGTCCGGACATGTTAACCTTCATTTTATAAAGTCGGGAAAAGTATATCCAAAATGAATGGTACTTTTTTGAGTAATTAATCGTTATATACGATCAGCGTGAATAGAACAGAAAATAAAGGACAACGATCTAAATTTCACCAAGTTTGTACCAGAGAACACATAACAGCTAAAGCTATTGGTCAACAAAATACATGCGTACATACAACCAGCTTCTTTGCTACCAGGCCAGTACCCAAATATTTTATCCAGCTTGAAGTCCCTTGTGTGATATGAAGACGTGCATTTTGTTATAATCTACAGGTAATGATAGCTTTGACAACCAACCCCCCCCCCTCCCCGAAGGTGAAATCCAACATTTCAAATAGCTTTAATTTTACGAGAGCCATCATACTGTCAATCTCTGCATTTTAATATATTTGGATATTACATGAGTTTTTTGTGTGGATATTACGTGTTATAATGTATTAAAAAGTTAAATGCCAAAAAACTAGATCTAGAAAGTTATCACTCCACGTGCTCTCGTGTTTAAAAAAAGCCTATAAAGCCTTGTGAGGACTGAAGCAGTGTGGCCCACCGATGTACTCCTGATTGAAAGCCATAATGGTTAAGGACAAGTTTTACCCCTTACTATTATTATTTCTCTTCCACTTAATTACCGAAAGTCCACAATCTCAACTCGTGTCAAATTCCTTGACAAATAATTCATAATAACCAATCAGCATCGGACAGAAAGGGGACACTGTTTGCAACAGAAAGTCCATGCCTTTCCCACAAGCCAAAACGACATACCTGGTGTCTGGGTTCATTGAAAGGAAAATATCCAGAAAATCTACGGTCTCCAAAAAAAAATGCTTGAAACAAGAAAAATGACATACTTGGAGTCTGGGTTCATTGAAAGGAAAACATCCAGAAACTCTACAGCCTCCAAAGAGCTCAAATGAAATGCCTAAAAACAAGAAAATGAGAAGGATCATATATCTTTTCAATTATCATGTTCAGTTCACATTTTGGAAAAAGACATTGCTGCAAAGGCACAAAAATCTGCATACAATTAGGTTATAATATGCTTCAAATATCTTAATAAGCCACTGAATAATTTTGTCAGTCGGTAGAAATTTTGGACTGCTGCTTCAGAAAAATGGTAGTTCATTCATGGGAAGAATACCTTTTTTTCCTTTGTGTTAATTCAACAATAGAGTACATAATTACACAATTTTATTGTATTTGCAAGCCATGGTTGTATGAAATCGAGAAGGCTAACCAATTATTTCTTGAGTCAGATCTTTTTACCAATTACTACAGGTAATATTAGCTTGACGACAACAAATGTCTGGGATACTATGATGTTCTCTGTTTTGTATGCACACAAAAGTCAACTCTATTTCCAAAGTTCTCTCTACATTACTCAGATCCCTTGTTTTAGTGTTCCCCAACATCAATCTGTATCAACAATCAACATTACATCACTCCACAGCTAAGATGCAATTATCCTCAAGAAATTAAGAAAAGATCAATGCAAATATCTCTTACATAGAGAAACCAAAGAACTTCATAATGGGCAAATGCTAAAATAGCAGGTTCAAATGTAGTAAACCTAAATACAAAAACTAGGCCCGCGCAGATCCAAAGCAATAGCATTTTGTTTACTAAATGTTCTCATTGGCAGCAAAAAGGGGAAAATCCCAGTATAGAAAATGTATACAATAGTATTGTTCTCCATAAAAGTCATCCAATATCTATATCAATCGCAATCCTCTTTGTACTCTAAGGGGTTGTTTGGTTTGAATACGGCTTATGCCGGGATAACTTATACTGGTATAAGTTATGCTGAGATTAATTATGTTGGGATTATTTTTTATCCATTGTTTGGTATGTTATATTAAATATGACAGTTGCATAATTTGTAAGAAGAATGTATAAGTTATACTGGTGCTAATTACCCCACCCTCTATAAGGTATAAGTTATCCCGGTATTAATTTTAATCGTGGGATAACTTATACCTGGTTTGCTAACCAAACGAAGTGTTAATGTGGTATTAAATTTTTATACCAGCACTATACCTTCTTATACCCATACCAAACGACCCCGAAGAGTATATAAAAAAACACTGGAGTATTCTCCATTTGAGCTACTGCTTACTGAACTTCCTCATAGTATCCGAAGCAACAACACAAAAGTACCAACATAGTCTACTTTAAACTTATGGGGTTAAAGTAAAAGTTATATTTGAGCACTAAAACAAATATAAGGGGCAATGAGGCTAAAAGTTTTGCATTTTAAAAAATGACAAGGGTACTTGTCCATGACAAGTTTTGCCTCACAATTAACAGATAAACACATCATCATCAACAACAACAACAACCCAATAAAATCTCATAAGTGGGAAACTGATAAACACACCATGTCTCAAAATTGTCATACTCTAAGCAAATAGCTAAGAAAGATGAATTTGCTTTTCTCAGGAGAAGTAAAGAAAGTCAACTCACCGCTTCAACCGCTGCCATCTCAACCAAATAGAGAGAGGGATTTTCCTGGAAACCGATAAAAAGACATTACTCCAGAGTCCAGAGTGATACATTCAACAGAAATCCTTGTACAAGAAAACTAGAAATCAAATTTGATTAACAAGCAGAAACTATTCATCATTTCCTCAGCAAGAAAACTGATTAAAACAGATAAAACTCCAAGGGATTGCACGTATGCTGAATGATTCAACATTGAACACCAGCATGAGAAAAAAGCAGCCGTTTTTTAGACTGAACTTAAACTTTTTCTCCACCGTCAAATATGAAATTCCTTGTTAAAATGAGATTAAAATTAGCCCACAAGAATTTCCAAATGCAGGGAAAATTGGCACGCTTCCAGGACATAAGTCCCATAGTGCTGACAGTAACCCAAAAAATAAAAATGTTATTATTATATCAAGAGGGCACATTTGGAGGTAAATATACAGCAACTAGGACCAGATATTTAGCAGATTGGCAACATGTGGAGTACTATAAGCAGCACTGCATTGCATCAATGTCTATTTGCTGACAGTGTAATAGCATATGAGGTTTATATTAGTCTCAGACAAGCTATATGTGCTCTTTAGGAAGAAAAGTTTTCGAAAATATTGCTAAGAATAGGGCAGACACCCCCTCCCCCCAACAAGAGGAAGAAAATCAAATTGATACCTCAATACAAGCAATTTGAATGTGATTTAGTTAGCAAATCTCGAAAAGAACCATATACCTGATTGCACTCCAACGCTTTAGCAAGAAGCAGTACATCGCCATAAGAATGATATGTTTGTACAACGTTAAGGGCAGTTGAAACAGCATGGCCAGTCTGTATTGATAAAAAAATTTAAGGATCAAGCTTCTGTAAATAGGGTGTATAAAGGATGATAGCTATTAGACAAGCTCACGCATTTAGTAACATTTGATTACACATGTTATCAACAAAATGACATTCAACTGCACAAGCACACAAAATTTGTTCTTTTGTTTGTGTGCGTGTGTCAAGTCACTACAAGAGTCTCAAATACGACAAACATAATTTATTCATCACTAAAATCTCAACCACATTACAGAAGCTGCAAGGAGAAAATTTAGATGAAGTTGGCCTTGTAACTGTAAAAATAAGTCAGCCAACTTCAACAAGCATTGGCTCTTGTCCCAAGTCAACCCCCCCCCCCCCCCCCAACCACACACACACAAAAAAACTCCATAAGAACGATGCCGGTGTGTTCTTTTTGTTTCAAGGATGGAAAGAAAAAGAAGGCTACTCCAGACTAGTGAGAGGGACATGAACAGCTTGTTAAGAGATTTTGTATATCATTTTTTTGTGTAATGAGAACATTCCTACTTGTATACATATTTTTGCCACCATCTTGGTGTAGCATTCATCGACTTTAAAAGGCTAATGAAGGATCCATGTAACATACAAAAATCACAAATCTATGTCATATCATGAATTCTGAAGTGATTTACCGGGTAGGATTTCTATAATGGAAAGCACAAGCACGTGAAATAAAAGAAGCTGGAAAAAAAACTTAATACTCCATATTTTTGCATTCAAGTAGTTTTTATATGCAACAACACATACAACACGTGAAAATTAAAATATTGTCCAGTCAGCAGAAGAGTAAGTTCTGTTGTTAGAATCGACTCACCCTTTGAGCAAACCGTACAGCATTTTCTTTCTGATTCTCATGAGGGGAAACAACAGGAAGGTACTCAACCTGCACATTACTAAACAAAGTGAGATAATTGTTTCAACAGTAATATCCGCACTAGTAAAAGAAAATGGCAAGTATTTCCAAGGATAATAAATCACATGTGTCACCAAATCCCTTTCCCAGCCCAATAGTGACCAACTATACACAGGAAGCAAAAAAAATGGAGAGGAATATTAGAAGGCTAATGAGAAAAGCCATGGCCAAATTTTGTGTGCAAGTTAATTTGATTACTAGATTATATAATTATGTTTTAGAGAAAAGAGAATAAAACATGAAATTATCCACGGTTGCCAAAATATACTAAGCAGATGAAGCCAGAATAGTAATTGAAGCAAAACTCCAAAAGTTTTAGGGGAGTTGAAGTTTTATGGAATCCCAAAGTTTTAGAAGTTAAGACTTCCAGATTTCACTGGTAGAACATATTCTGTGAATATATTTGTAATTTTAAAGAATACATTAGCACAGTTTAAATAAGAGAGTATGAAACAAGCACACTATTGAAAGCACATAATAACATAATCCCCAGTAAAAAATTTAACAACTAATGAATCTAAAACAAACAAGAACATAGTGTAAAATATTTAAAGCTAATGAACCCAAGCAGATAGGCCTACAACACAAATGGAGAAAACAGCGGCGGGTTTCTCAATTAAGCATAATGAAGATAAGTTTTTTCTATCAGATATAGATCTGTATAAAGATAAAAACACATCTACGACAATCTAAAAATATCAGTGTACCAAAGTCAAGCAACATTCAACAGATTACTCCACAAATTTCAAAAGACCTGAAGAATAGCCATAGTTTCCATGAAAAGCTAAATGTTGGCAGTTATATACCAGCATATTGATAAATCAATCTGCTAACAAACTTAGCCCAAAAGGAATGCATATACATGTAAAAGAGCACAGACTTTCAGATGGGAAAGGAGCAGAGTTCTAGACATATGACTCGTAGCAGAAAAGATAATAGATTTGAAACTTGACATTGGAGGGGCAGTCACACGCCGAAGAGTGCATACACGTCCATGAACACTTAGTCACTTCTTTTCTTAATGCAAGTCGTACATACCTCCATGAAATTGTGGAACTGTGTGAACATTCTAAACATCAGCATTCCTAGGGAAACATTCCCCCTGCACGACAATGAAATCCCACATGAGGGCAATAATAAATAAAACAAATGTACCAGCCCCAAAGATCCTGACGAGAAGGAAGAGTATACCATGATTGATCAAAGTGAACGTGGGGATAACGCACAATAACAGGCTGGATAGGATAGCCTGGGATAAATGCACCAAGTTGAAAGGAAATAATAGCTCTTCCATTGGTTGTAGTCCCTTCAGGAAATAAAAGCACTCGCGGAAATTGATTGCAAGAAGCCTTTCTCTGTTTTCAGATCCTTGAAAGCATATTTCTGTATCAAATAGCTATATTGCTAAACACTTTATATTTATACATTCAGGAAAGAATGTAATCTACTTACTAATTGTGGACCGAGCTGTTCATTATTTATAATTCTCTTATGCCTAGCAGAGTACAAAGTAAACTTTGTATATATTCTGCATATAACGTGTGATACTCCCATGAAGGGAGTTTAATAGATGGCTGCTAAAGGAAAAATACTTCTTCAGGCCTTATTTAACTGATTAAGAGAGTACATGAACTTCATAAAATTCCGGAGATATAAATTTTGCTAACATTTCTTTTCTTTTAGTGGTACCTTCTCATGTGTCAGCTTTACTCTAAAAAAATATTTACTTCATATCAAATGAATAATAGTAAAATAAGTCATTACCCCGATGGCAATCAGGAGACAGAAGAGAAACGAGTACAAGAACAACAAACCCAGTTTGATCCCAACAGGTGGGGTCTGAGGAGGGTAGTCTGTACGTAGACCTTACCCCTACCTAATGCAGGAGAAGAGAAATGGGTAGATTATTAATATACTAGTAGGAAGTTTAAGGCTTTAGAAATAACAAAATGCTTGTTGATGAAAAGGATCAAGAGTCTCATGTGGACCACACATTAATTTCCCGATCTTCTATAATTCTTTGTACTTGTTGGCAAGCACGTGAACAAGCAAAATTTGCTTGAAAACTACCCCCAGACTTCAACTGAACTGCATCTATCTGGAGTATAGAGCTCAACCTATATCCCTAGAAATGAAATTAAAAGAGCAAGCTTTGCCTAGGATGGCTCAAAACATTTCATGTGCTCCAGGGCAAACTTCAACAACATATCTTGAAAACATATATACAACTATGAATAAGTGATCATGGGCCTACATGTAAGAAGTAGATTTAAATAACCTCAGAATGATATGCACTAACATAATAGCCAAAAAAGGTATATCATCCACGTACCAATAGAAAAACAAGAGACCAAAGACAGATACTATTTACCTTTATTTCACTAACAGCATGCTTCCTTGAAGTGGGAGAGAATCTATTAACATATATCACCTGCAAAAAGGGAGAAGGCACAAGCAAATTTAACGTCTTAATTACAGATATATATACCAGGCATTTTGAGGCAGAATAAACTGGATTCCAGAATTCGAAGCTAGAATCAAATGAAGTCTGCCAAGAAATGACAAAACATAAATAATACGTACTAGCACCAATATGCTAATAAGTAGACATAAAATTTGAGACAGTGTTGTTGTCTGCCTATTACCTGCATAGCTCTGATAATAGTTCCGACGAAAGGCATGGAATCATGGGACTCCGAAGCAACAATGGTAGGAAACAACTCATAGAAAAAGAAGATAGGGTCTATGTAGGAGACATGATTAGATACAACAACCGGAGCTATCTCCCTTGGCGCAGGTTTTCCTTTTCGCCTTATCCATTGGTACCTGGAACAGTAAATAAGAAAGGAGAAAAGGAACAAAAAAAAGATTATTTTGTCAGACACAGTGATTGGAGAGCAAATCTAATAAAACAAATTCCTTGAACTCTGACAGCAGCTTATATACTAATATGACTACGACATGACCTCTTTTAACATGGAACAACCTATTTTGTTTTGACAGCACAAATTGCCTGACTTTCAATTTGCAAGTTACTGTCCACATCGAATTCACAATTAATGGCATGCTCTATACCCCTCTTATATACAAGATGAAACCATTAATCTTGTAAATCCATGTCCACAAAATATTGCTACAAGATACAAAGGAAAAATAGAAAAACTTCAATATATGGAAAAGGAATAAGGATTTGTAAGGGTATATTTAACAACTAAAAAGAAAATATTTGTACCGGTAAAGCTAATATAATAGCGTGAACTAAGCTTACTGTGGCTGTTGCTTAATTTAATCACTCTCCTGCTAGATGAATTAGTTTCCAATACAGGTGAGTGTAAGTATCCAATGAAAGTACATCTAGCTATTTTGTTAAGTTTATGTATTTTGAAGGATCCACATGAAATACTCAAACTCAAATCACACCCGTCCCCAACGGGTGCGTCAAGGGCTCAATGCATATCAAGGGTCGATGCAACAAATGAAAGTTCAATGCAATATATGTACTGCCAACATGAAACAAAAAAGAGAGATGAAGTTAACCTAATATCACCTCTCTTTGAGAAAAAAGGCGTATAAACTATTATTTTTCACTTTTAAACTCAAGTAAGCAAAAAATAAATAAATCTCCTTCACCCTTTCACAAGAAACCAACAAGATCACTGTCTATCTTGCTAAAGAAGCAATCTGTACCAAAACAAACTCAAGCAATCCTACTCCTTTAATTAAACAAAATTACTACTGATATTCTTTGACTGGCCGAATTTGCAAACAAATGGTTGAAAGCCAAAAAAAGGTCGTTGTTAGAATAAATACCCGAAAGAGAAGAGGATGGTTCTGGCACTAAACCGGGTAACACACATCAATCTGGACCTCCATTTAGGCATAGGACTGTGTTTATCTTTCCACCCGTGCAAAGCAACACGTGTCGCCACGTAACCGACCATCAAAGAGAACCCAAAAAGCACCAACCTCACCAAAGCAAGTGGCAAACACACGACAATCTTGAACCATTCATAGACCCCTTCGATTCTAGGTGTATTGTTCCTAAACGGGTCAACGGTGGTGGATCCAGGCATGTCGAACCGTTTCGCTCCAAGAAACGCATATGGGTTATCATCCACCTCCGAAATATGAGTAACCAATTGATGATCATCGGCGTTGGGTAGCTGGCGGACCCCATCGTCGTCGTCAACGGTAAGGATCACGTGCGGCTCAGGCGCGTGATCGTGATCGGAGTCTGAGAGGTGGGTGGAGGAATGTAAGAGAGGAGCGGATACAGTGTGGTCCGACATTGCCGGGAAACGATTGCCGGTGGCCGGAAGCGGAGAGTATAGAGAGAAAAAGTGTAATGGAGAGTGAAAATGTGAGAGGGAAAAAACACTCTCTCCGACAAAATAATGATTTTCTGTGGCTATTAATAATTTCTATTTTATTGAAACCTATCAGACAAAAGTTACGCGACAAAGTCGGACAGATGGGTAATTTCATTGTTTGGATTTTACCGTGGATAAGCATTCCTTTATTTTTAATCAAAATATATTTTCATTCATTGGGTTATAGAATTAAGTTTCATATGAAACTTTTAACCTTCAAAATGTAACTTTTCCATGAAAATTTCAATTTATCAAACCTTAAAATGCGTGCCGTTAATGGCACAGTTTGTTCTATATTTTAATTTAGAAACTTACGTAATAATCTGTTTTTGATTAATAATTATAAAATGGTTTTCCAAGACAAATCCAATTCTTTTGACCACAAATTTATTTTTCATAGAAAAAAGTATACCTTGTGAATTATTGTTTACCCTAAAAGAAACGGATAACAATTAAATTTGTTTTAAGAATATGTGGATTAATTCAATACGAACGGTAAATATACATAAAAGATATAATAAATTGTCAAACCACTCGAAAGCAATTTCTGGACTCGATGGCAACTGTAATGAGATATCCGTCCTCGATCCCAGAATTATAGTAATGGAATACCGATCAACAAGTGTAAAAACTTTGAATAACGGAAAAATAATAATGTATTGCATTGGTATGCGTGTTACAATGTTTTTAATGAACAGTGAGACCCCCTTTTATATAGTACGGAAGTCCTATTTTAGGTACAATTCCATAAAGGTAAAAAACCTTCCGCTTAACTAGTCACCAAATTTCTGTCGGTACGTGCCGAAGATCTGTGCCGTGATACCCGGGTAGTCATGGATATCACGTCTCTTTGTTAATCGTGTCTTGTTGCCCGATAATGCTCTTTGAAGTTTTTTTGGGATTTAGACCGGTCCCGGGGTTATGGCCCCAATATTCCCGAAGGTGAGCGTTGTGCCCCCCCCCCCCCCNCCATGTCTTGATCAGACCCTTGCCTCGATTCCGGCTCCTTATCATTATGTCTCTTGTTTGATTCACCTTATCAGAAATTAAGGCGTCCCATAAAATCGGTTTCACTCGTATATAATTATACTCGCGTGAAATTGCTCGACTCAAATCGTTAGAAGAGTGAGTAGGAAAGTATACTGTTATAGCACACAAAGAAATCGAACAAAAAATTACGGAATGTAGGTTTCTTCTAAGACTTAATTAAGAATATTAGAACACGAAAAGTTGTCAATTCAATGCAGCTCTCTCGTGCCTAGGCTATATAAGACAGCTTCGTATGAAGTTTCCTTTTAATTTTTTTGTTATATCACCTATTTGGTTCCTTTCTAATAGCAATGTACTTAGGAAAAGTTGCATATAGCACCATAAATTTCATTTTTATTAAAGTGTTTTTAAATTCTTAATAGTTCGCATATTTTATCATCTACATCACCAACCTTTGTATAATTCCATTTTCTAAAGCACATGTTATAGACTTACCTATAGAAATTAGAACAAACCAAATATTTTGTTGAAGTAAAAATAAAGTTTAAAGGTAATCAAAGCGTATAATAAAATTCTAAGATAATTCACTATTTATCTTTAATTGAAATTTAGATATATAATTGAATATCAAACTAAATCAGCTTAAAGTACATATTTGAGAGCATAGTAATGGCTAAAAATAATAACGAGCTTTGGCCAGCTTGTTGATTGTCAAGAATCTTGAACCTTAATAAAAAAAAATTAATATATCATGTTGGATCCAATCTGGTGAATATTCAGCACACGCTTTTCAATTTAGAGGAAAGTGTACTTAAAGCCATCCTATTTTAAAAACATAATCACAATTCACATGCGCCGGCTACATCTCAAAATGTAAGTTTTCGAGATAAACTTTTTCCCAAGCCTAGCATTATGCATATTGATTTTGAAGCTCGTTTATTAAACAAATTAACCCTAGAGGATGAAATAAAAAATTTCACCAATCACCCTCACTTCATTCCCATCACCAAAATTGACAAAACTAGGTTATATCATCTCTGGAACCAAGCCCTTATTATCAAACTACTAGGAAAAAAAATGGTATACCATGTCCTAAAAGTGAAACTAAAACAACTGTGGCAGTTATCGAAACCACTGACACTAATTGACTTAGGTTTTGAATACTACCTACTAAAAATCTCAAATTTAGACAACTACAACAAAATCTTGCACCAAGGACCATGGTTTATTGGATCCCAATACCTTACCATTAGAAAATGGGAACCCAAATTCAACTGGCCACTACAAATATCAACTTATCCACCACTTAGATTCGCCTACAAAAGTTACCAACTGAGTCTTATGATTTAGAAATACTCAAAAAAATAACAAACCACATAAGTAAGTTGTTAAAGATAGACATATGCACAGTCCAACCCGCTAGAGGTCGTTGTGCTCGTCTTTGTATTCTAGCACCAATTGATAAACCCCTACCAAAAAAATATGCTTCTAGGATCGCATTTACAACAAATGCATTATGAGTATGACACTTCAATATGAATTAAATGTGGAAGTCTAAGGAATACAAGTTCAATTTGTCCAAATAGCGTATCTAAAATCTACTACCAACACAACCACACAAACAAGTACCTCAACCACTACACACTTAGATTCTCATGATCAATGGAAAACAGTGTCATATTCCAAATCCACTCGAAAACTTCCTCCCTAAACTACCAGAATAACACTGACCCCCCCCCCCCCCCCC
>ML419488.1:0-12084 GCA_005239525.1 Nicotiana knightiana
TCACTTTAATTGGAAAAACTCCCATACCCCCTTTGGGGCGTATAAAAAAGGAGGTGTGACAGTAAGCACTGGAAATGTTATGAAATATGAAAAAGTTACAGTGTGGGGTGGTAAGTTGGTTTGTGAGGGGAATAATTAAAGTAAGGAGAAAGGTTCACGTATGAAAAGTAAGAGTCACTTGAGAAAAAAAAAAGAGAAAAAGAAGAAAAGAAGAAATAAATAAATAAATAAAATAAACAATTGTATTGTTGTGAAAGAAAAATATATGTGGTGACTCTTAATGTAATTGTGCTTAAAGAAGTATGGGGTAATAACATTGTCGTGAAGGTGGAGTTTGGATTATTATGAGTTTGAGATTGAATGCGAACGTAAATGTATTAAAAGTGTTTAGGGAGGTGTAGTCACTCTTATATCCAAATGTATCCTACCCGTCCTGCAGCCTACGTTACAACCAAATAAAGTCCTACTTGATCCTAGACTGAATGAGCTCGATTAGTGGAGTATTACACTACGGGCAATCCTATGGTGCATCTTTTGTGACATATGAATGTTATTTCTTAGAGCGAGTGAATTCTTTCGATCTTGAGTTCCTAGGTATTCTTAAATTTTATTGTGTGAGGAACTAGCTCTTTGATTTGGTGAGGGCACATGATTCATGAAGGAAAGGTAATGTTGTTGACCTTTATGTTAGAGCAGTGAGTGGATTGTGAATAAAGCATGGTATTTGTGAGTCGACTATTGAGGCGAGGATGTCACACCTTTGTGCTTGAACTATTTTAAATATTCTTGGTATAACGTGTTAAGGGATTTGTTTAATAAGTTGTGTACATGAGTGTAGTTTGGTTGCTCGAGGACGAGCAAATTTTTAAGTGTGGGGTATTTATGCGAGGCTAGAATTCGTTGTTTAACATGTTATATGCCTTACATTTTATGTGCGTTAATGATAAAAATACACTTTTATGTGCTTAATGGAGTTTATTTCATGTGTAGGTGAATTGGAGATAGAAACCGAGCTAAGTGGATGCAAATATGTCAAAAATACGCTTAAGAGGCGAAGAGGGAACACCCTGGCCTTATCCAGGCGTTTGGCCCCTAAAGCCAGGCAGCCCCTGCCGTTAGGGGGGCCTTAGAGCCCAAACGCCATGCCTGCCCTAGCCTTAGGGGAGCGTTTGAGCCCAAACGCTCGGGTCCCTTGTTCCGGTCAATTCCGAGTTTTGACGAGTTTAATTGTTTCCCGGTTGGAATAGAAGTCTCCTACNTTTGTTGTAGTTAATTGAATGGCCATGAATTAGTTGTACCTATTTATTATGTATCTACTTGAGAGAGAGTGCATATTTAGGTAGTTATTTGAACAACATCACTCCCGGAGTATAGATGAAAGTCATAACCGAGGGTTTAGAGGTTGGATTAGAGATAACGATACCTCGGGTGCAATCTAAAGTGAACTGTAATGCAATCTAGCTAGCGTAACTTGAGAGAGTGCGTCTAGTAAATTATCATAATTACTTGAGAGAGATTTATGGTAGATAGAGTGTTCATGATTGATAAAGACAACTAATCAAGCCATATAAAGTATCCGTGAAGTAAATTCACCGACGGGGGAAACCATAACCTTAGATCTTTCTTACAATTGTTTACACCTTAGCGTAGTTAATCTTTAGTTTTAATCTTTAATATTTGTAATTTAAATAACATCGAGTGACAGTTGAGTATTCTAACATCTTGTTTGATACGTAAATTCCCTGTGGGATCGACTCTGGGCATAATACCCTGGATTATATTTGCAACTCCCGCTTAGTCTTTTATTAGACATAGTTGAGCGTGATCAACGACATATGACCTATCCCATTTTGAAGTGAACTTCCCTATAGGTTTATGTGAAGTAATAATGGGTCTTCTTATGGCAAGGACTTGATATCCTACTTGAAAGGACCTCGGGCGAACTCTTTTATTGAAGGCGCGAGACAATAGAGCTTGATAACATTTAAGACTCTGTTGAGCTTCCAACCTCTTCTCATCAAGAGCCTCCAACTCTGCTAATCGAAGTCGAGCATTTTATTCATCAGTTATCCCTTCTTGAATAGCTAGTCGTAATGAAGCTATTTGACGCTCAAGTGGAAAGACGGCTTCAACTCCATAAATGAGTGAATAAGGAGTCGCTTGTGTTGGCGTGCGGTGGGTCATCCTATATGACCATAGAGCTTCTTCCATACGTTCATTCCAATATCGTTTGGATTTGGAGATGACTTTCTTTAGCAAGTTGCATAGAGTTTTGTTGAATGCTTCAGCTAGACCATTGGCGGCAGCATTGTACATAGAAGAGTTACGTTGCTTGAAGCCAAAGTGTTCACAAATCTTGTTCATCAACCTATTGTTGAACGATTTTCCATTGTCCGTTATTATGTAACGAGGAATGCCAAAGCGATAGATTATGTTTACTCGGATGAAACTTGCGACATTTTCCTTTTTTACCTCCTTAAGAGCAACAGCTTCAGCCCATTTTGAGAAGTAGTCAGTTGCAGCCAAGATGTATAGGTGCCCACCAGAGGACTTTGGAAGTGGTCCAACAACATCCAATCCCCAAGCATCAAACAACCAAGATGCAACAGTCGGGTGCAACACTTCAGGAGGTTGGTGAATAAAATTCGCATGGAATTGACAAGCCTTGCATCTTCGAGCGTAGTACAAGAAATATTTTACCATCATTGGCCAATAATATCCCATCATTTTTATATGGAAGTTGAGCTTTGGTCCAGACTGGTGCAACCCACATACCCAGAATATGCCTCTTGCAAAGCTTGGAGTGCTTCTTCTCCCCCTAAGCATCGCAAGAGGACTCCCTCGAACGACCTTCTGTATAGAGTATCTTTGTAGTAAAGGATGCGAGGTGCACGACGACGGATTTCAGTCTTTCTCCTCAGATTTTATGGAAGTATCCCATAGCCTAAGTAATCGATAATGGGTTGTCGACATTCTTCTTTCTCAACTTCGGAAACAACGACAAGATGCTTGAGTTCATTTTCTTCACCTTCAGTCTCATTTGGCAGCGGTACTACCCATTTTTGGCAGACAGTAACTTGCACTTGATCAGGCAGGGTTAATGATGAAGCAAGGGCAGCTAAAGCATCAACCTTCTTATTTTCTTTCCTTGGCACATGCTGAATAGTCACATCATCGAGCCACCCCATTAATTTTTTTTGCGTAATCATGATATGGGCATAGTTCAGGCTTCTTGACCTCGTAACTACCTAGAAGCTGACTGACCATTAACTGAGAGTCACCAAAGACTTGCAATTGCAACCGCTTCATTTTGACAGCCATTCCAAGCCCAAGTATTAGTGCTTGATACTCAGCAACGTTGTTAGAGCAGAGTTGCATCAATGTAAAAGAGTAAGGCAGAACTTCACCTTGAGAAGTTACAAATACTACGCCAGCACCAGCTCCTCCGCGATGTGCAGCACCATCAAAGTACATCTTCCATGGAGGCTGAACTTCAATGACCACAGCGTCCTCATCAGGTAGTTCGTCAGTTAGCTCTCAATCATCAAGTATAGGGTGATCTGCCAAAAAGTCCGCTAACGCTTGTCCTTTTATAGCCTTTTGTGGGAATTACACGATTTCAAATTATTGAAACTGGAGCTACCACCTTGCTAGTCGATCACTAAGGACAGGTTTTGACATCACGAACTTGATGGGATTTGCTCTAGAAACCAAACGAACGAAATGAGCTTTAAAGTAGTGCTTTAACTTCTGGGTTGAGAAGACTAGCGCCAGACATAATTTTTCAATTGGCGAATAATTCAGCTCATTTGGTTTCATCATCCTGCTCAAGTAGTAAAGGGAGTTTTCTTTCCCTTCACTATTTTCTTAGGCCAATAGTGCTCCAACAGACCTTTCTTGTGTTGAAATGTATAGTATCAACGGCCTTCCAAGTATAGGGGCTGCCAAAACCGGAGGCTTCATCAAGTAGGATTTAATGCTCTCAAAGGCATTGCTACACGCTTGGTCCCATTTGAAAGGGACACCTTTATTCATAAGGCGGATGAATGGTTGGCACCTCCCAGCTAGGTTTGAGATGAATCTCCTAAGGTATGCTAGCTTTCCTTGCAGACTTTTCAATTCATGAATATTGCGGGGCTCGGGCATTTTCAAGATTGCATCTACTTTAGCTTGATCTATTTCAATCCCTCGATGTCGGACAATGAAACCCAGGAACTTTTCGGAGGTAACTCCAAAGGCGCATTTTAATGGATTCATCCTAAGTTGGTATCTCCGGAGCAACTCAAACACCATTCTCAGGTCTTTCAAGTGGTCGCTTTTCTTTCTTGATTTCACCACCAAGTCATCTACATAGCATTCGACATTCTTGTGGAGAAGGTCATCAAAGATATTCTGCATATCTCTTTGGTAAGTAGCACCATCGTTCTTCAAGCCAAAAGGCATTACCTTGTAGCAATAACTACCCTTGGGGGTACGGAATACAGTAAGCTATTCATCTTTTGGCGCCATGTGAATTTGGTTATAGCCTGATGAACCGTTCATAAATGACATTGCCTCGTACCCAATAATAGCATCGATCATCAGTTCTGGAATGGGAAGCGGAAACTCATCTTTCGGACACGCATTGTTAAGATCCCTAAAGTCAACACACACTCGAATCTGGCCATTTTTCTTCCTTACAGGGACAATACTTGAAACCCATGTTGGGTATTTAACTTCACGAATAAAGCCAACTTCGATGAGTTTGTTAACTTCGGTTTCAATCAAGGGAACCAAGTCCGGCCTAAAACGCCTTTGAGCTTGTTTAACAGGGCGAGCAACATTTTTGACTGCGAGGTGATGAACTGCTACTTTCGGGTCCAAGCCAGGCATCTCTTTGTAACTCCAAGCGAAGACGTCCCTGAACTCCTTGAGTAACTCAATATAAGTGTTCTCTTCATCAGCTTCTAGTAAATCACTTAGGTAGGTGGGTCTTGGTTCTTCATCGATGCCAAGGTTAACTTCTTTTAAGACATCAACTGTCGTCTTCACTCCTTCTTCAAGTTCAGGTGGAGCATCTTTCACATCTTCATCTTCTTGAGGGTCCCCATCGTTGAAGGATATGTGATAACATGGTGAAACATCCTCCAATTCTGCATTATCCTCCATTGAAGATGGAATACCGTCCTCGCCTTGTATAGTGACACGATACGAAGAACCCATACTTTCTTTGTCGCCATCACGTTCTTTAGTGTAGACTACAGTGTTTGGCTTCACTTTCAGTACTTCATCACAAGAAACCATAACTTTTGTTTGTCCCTCATTCTAGAAGGAACTAAACTTTGGAAATCTTTAGAGATCTTATGGATTTTGGGCGGATCGGGTGTTCTTGTATGTCAATAACTTCTCTGGAACTTGTTCACCTTCTTTAACGGACCCAATCTCTCAAATACGAAAGTTCTCACAGTTGATTTTCCGAGTCGGTCAAAGACGGAAGGCCTGTTAGAAGCGGCAGATTTGTCTTCTACAGTGATATGATTTCTACTCGCCCTCCTTATTGAGATGTGCACTGGTGACGGTTGCTTGTATCCCAAACCTTCACGTGGTTGCCTCGTTGTAGCTTCTGATGGGAGCTTCCCTAACTTTGACGGCTCATCGGGATTGTATCCAGCTTTCGCAAATAGCTTGTAAGCGTTAGGATCAAAACCTTCGTCTTTTTGCTTTGTAGGTAGTGCCACATTCTGCAAATAATTTTGAGTTACAGACCCTGCAAGCGACTTCGAGGACAATTTTACTGCCCCAATTCGTTTTACCGGAAGAGTTAACTCTTTTAGTGTGTTGGTTTGGAGATTATATGATTCGCCCTCGTCTTTCTTCCTTTTAGGGACATATTGGAGCTTAGGACTTACTTTCTTGCCATAAGATTCAATATCCCCTCTATGGGATTTATTCACGTTGGGTTGTACCTCCTCAGTAACAACTTTGGCTTTACCAATAGTCACCTCAGCTCTTTTAGTTATGGGCTCGTCGTTCTTGCTTTTCATGCCATCATCAACTTTTAGCTCCTTCACAATGTGGTTCTTCAAGTAGAACTTTGCATCAGCGAAGTGTGACTCTGCCTCGGTGAATGGCGCATCATCGGTAACTATCATCTTCTCGACTTCACCCTCGTAGTATTTTAAACATTTATGGTAGGTATATAGAACTACTTTATTCCTATGTATCCAAGGCCTTCCAAGCAAAACATTGTATTAAGTCTTTGCATTGATCACAAGCATCCATGCACTTGATTGCATATCTTCAATAGTGATTCCCAGCCTGATCGCGCCTATGGCTCTTTGCCCCCCTTGGTTGAATCCTTGGATCATCACACGACTTTCTGAGAGTTCGTTCATGGGAATACCAAGTTCTTTCACAGTGCGAATTGGAAAAATGTTCACTGAGGATCCTCCATCAACAAAAATTCAATTTACCCTTTCATCACGCATATATCCAACTAGGTATAATGGGCGGTTATGAGGAGTGTCACCTAGTAGAAAGTCGTCATTTGTGAACGTGACTTTTTCCTCACAAGCATTAACTTCTTGAGGAGTGGAATCTATAAGCTTTTTCGAGGATGGTGCCAATGGTAGGTCATCACTCTTTTCTTTCCCTTCGTCAGCATGGCAACAAGAGGCATCAATACTCCCATGGGAAATCTTCGTGCGAAACTAACTTGGTAAAAACTCCTCCAAGGTCACCAGATGTCGTGGCTTTTGAGGGTGATGCACCTCCACTTTCTCTTTATTTTCATGCTTAACTGGATTCCATCTCCTAGGCCTTTTCACCATTATTTTCCTTGTTGGTTGTTCCATTGACCCTTTTCGTGGGCTCCTTTTGTGGCGCCTACGACGAGTCACCAACGTTCAACCTTCATCGCCCTCAGCTTGACAGTCTTCAACTTTGTAGTTCTCTAGTAATTCTTCATCTTTACTTTCTTTAGAACTACATAATTCGTCTGGATTGAATGAGCCAAATATGATAGAGACTTGGTTTGCGCTTGCTTTCTCATCTTCAAGCACGATCTTCTTTTCACGAGCCAAGTCCATAACTTTGTCCTTGAAGACAAAGCACTTCTCCAGAGGGTGGCTCACAAGTCGATGATATTTGCAGTAATTTGGGTCATCGATTTTCTCAGCTTCATTTGGTCGCTTCATATCCGGAAGCTTAATGAGATTTAACTCGAGGAGTTCTTCAAAAATAGCTGGCACATCAGAATCCAGAAATGGGTACTCTTTCTCTTGCATTTCTTTTAGAGTCAACTTTCCACTTGGCTTATCTTGAAACGAAGTGGATTTCATACTCTTCTTCTTGCTCACCTTCATCGTGAACTTCACAGGTGATGCGTTGACATTCATAGCTTCTTTATTTTCAGATCTTGGTACAAACTTGCTCCATTTTCTGACTTCTTGCTTGTCATTCCCTTTGCGAGGTTCATAGATGGGCAGCCTTTCATTTCCAGCAGAGGCCATGCTCAATTCCATGTCATGGGCACGAGTTGCATGTTCTTAAAATGTGCTAGGCTTGATGCCTTGCAAGATGTAGCGCAATACCCAATGCATACCTTGGATGCACATCTCTATGCCAGAAGCTTCACTAAGACTGTCTTTACAATTGAGGCTTGCATTCCCCCAACGATTGATAAAGTCGATAACTGGTTCACTCTTCCGTTGACGAGTATTTGTGAGTTCCACCATGCTCACAGTGCGCCTTGTGCTATAAAAGCAATTAAGGAACTCTTTTTCGAGTTGATCCCAGCTATCAATAGATCCTGCCTCGAGGTCTGTATACCAATCAAAAGCATTTCCTTTTAGCGAGCGGACAAACTGTTTGACGAGATAATCTCCATTAGTCCCAGCATTGTTGCATGTCTCAACAAAGTGCGTATGTCTTTGCGTATGTAAGGGAATACTTGGTAGCAACTTCGTACTTGCTTTTAATAGTTCCTTCAATGAACTCCTTCAGTTGATCGATTGGAATCATCCCTTCCGAAGAGATTGGAATTTCCTTAGTGGATGCAACTTGTCGTGGGGGAGGATCAATCTCTTGAACTTCTAGGAGTTTGCCAGGTGCATGGGTGGATTCTTCTTCCATCAAGATTCCCATCCTATCTGTTAGCTTGTCGATTCTAGCATCTTGATTTTGCATGCACTTGGTCAAGCCAGCGATTGCTTCCGTCAATTTTGCCAATTTTGCACTTGGTCATGAACAATGGAGAGTAGCATGGATTTTCACACAAATTGATCCTTGATTGGCTCACACTATGTGGTGTAAGTGGGGAGGATCCATCACTTGAAGTGTCATCATCTTTTCACTGTAGAGTGCTTGGATCCGGAGAGGTCGAGTAGAGCAAGAGTTTTCTTGATCTTTTCAGCAACTTCGCTTCCTCCTTCGGGTGCATTTGTGGAAGATCTTGATCCTTTTAAGGACGAAGATCCGAAAACAGGGATAGATGCGGACGACACATGGGGTGCTTGTTTTCCTAACGAGCTTGATTTGCTCCTCGTAACTGGTTCAAAGCTTCCAAAGATAACTTCGAGTATGTTTTCCACATCAGCATAGAACCTGGAATTGGCAGCCCTAGAGGAAGTTGAACTGGAGTTGGTTTTCTTGGGAGCCATTTCGGTGTTCTTGAACTTTGGTGATTGAAAAGTTGAGATGAGAGGTAGAGATTGTCCCACTGGGCGTGCCAGAATTTGAAGACAATAAATTGCGTCGAAAAAATAAAATCAAGACGGAAAAATATCGCAACAATTGTAGTATTTTATTTCAAATAATATGAGTGTTACAATCTCTATGAATCCTCTGATTCTTCTTTCCAACAGTAAATAAATTCAAGGGCCTTTGAGCTTGATCTTGAATCTATATTTATTGTCACGAACGATGATCTTGTTCTTGAGCTTGAGCTCGATCGCTTGAACTTGACCTTGATTCGTTCTTCATTCTTGAACTCGAACTTGATTGCTTGAAGCTTGAAACTTGTAGAGAAATTTGCGGTGTTTGATCCACGAGCTCTCTCTTGCTTCTTGTTATAACTTCTGGTGTCTTTTTTGAGTTATGAAGACCCATATTTATAGTTGTGGAAGGGAAGAATTATGATAAGAACAAACTCTTTCCGACCAATCAAATCGAAGTGTGACAATGCCGCATTTGATTGGTGAGAACATGTCACTTGCACACGTGGCGTGATTTCATTAGCCTTTTTATGTAACTTGGCATGCCTTGTCATTTTGACACGTAGCATGATCCTATTGGATTTTCCGTTTGACTTGGCGCGCCACGTCATTTGACACGTGGCACCAACCTGGGCCTCTAGGAAGATGGCATCTTGGGCTCAACGAAGTGGGTTTATCACTTGTAGCCCAATTAAATGGGCTAGCCCAATGGATTAAGACTTATTTATTTAACCCACATATATTGGACTTATATATATAATTTTATTATATTAGCCCATAATATTTATGTGGACCAATAAAATCTAAATTATTTTATAAATTTAATTTTAATAAAATTCATATGCCTACAACTGACAATAAATTCAATCCATTATGAGATAAATTCAACAGCCGAAGCGAAATGAGATCTCCCAAAATACTAGGAATATATCGTTGAAATTTGTTGTTTGTTTGATTAGCTCTCACGATGGCTTTGAAATGTTGAAAAAGACTTGTTGGTAATTAACTCAGATGTAAATGCATTGCAATATTTGAAGCTCTGATGGGTCGTCCATGCAATTTATAAAACTTAAAGAGTCCCCAACCACATAGGGAATATATGTCATTCAGGTACGTGATTTCTTTCCTAAATCAAGAACTTCCAACTCCATTTTGGGAGTTGTACGTTTGATAGCAAAAGTTCCTCCACATGCACGTAATTGGTCCTTCAAGATTGAAAATCCAAGGAATTGCTACTTTTTCTCCTTTGTTGGTATGGTAAGTAGATGGGTTTTATCACAACAGAAATGAGTGATACATGGTAAGTCAACGCACAAGTCTTTCCATGGAAATGTTAAATGATAGCTACAAAATATAATAAGCTTGTTTTCTGCAGTTAATTAAGGGCTAAATATTCATTACAAAATGGATGTTTTAACAACTGGTAATTGATTAAATTAATTTTATCAAATCTTTCTGCAATATACAAATGCAACAGTAACTCAAATAGTAGAAAACTAGAAGTCACCACTCCTTATGCAAATATTTAGGATCCATCTGTCCATAAGAAAAACCAAAAAGTAGTTTGGAACCACTTTTCCAAAATTCACGTTTTTCTTTTTCCAAAGATTACAATATTTATGTCCAACCGCCTACTTAACCTTTCGCCGATAGGCAAAAAATTAACCTTACCATTGGTTATTGTATAAATAATCAGCTAATGCAAAGTTACTACCACTGCTTTATGAATGAAAATAATAACATAACAAAAACAAATCAAGAACTTACTCTGGAGAGAAAAGTAATACAATACAAAACTTGGCACTGAGTTTGTAATATTACAACAGTGATTAGAGTTGAACACAAAACTTGTCATAGGATAGGGCGAAATCTACAACCAATACATTTGGTTGATAAAAGAATATACCTAAGATATATATAAATCTCTTGCTGGCAGGAACATAAACTCCCCCCCTATACTCTTTAACACATACCATCACCCTACCAAATGTTAAAGCAAAGGGAGAAGTTAAGCAAATCCTAATTTGTTAGTAATTATTCACCACCACCTGCCAAGATTTACACATCACCCTACCACCTGCCAAGATTTACACATCACCCTACCAAGCCCTAACTACGTCCCAACAACCCAGACCACCATTGCAGCGAAGACTTCAGTACAGAACGTTAAAACTTAACAAAAATGAGCAAAATAAAGAGTGAACACTACAGTGAGTAGAGACCAGCTACTGCAAAATTGAAACTATATCTGAATATGCAAACTGTGGGGCACAATGTGGGTGGTTAGTCCCAGGCACTAGTCACACCAGCACCACCATATGATGCAGCATAACCACCAGATGCACCATAGCCACTGCTCATATTGGCCCCCCCACCATAGTAGTCTGTGACCCCTCGATTGAAAGAGGAATCCTTTCGGAAATCACGCCCGCCAAAACGATTTCCACCACGACGATTTTTGCCGCCTCCATGTGAAGATCGAGCAGCATAGCGAGAGAGCCAAGCAGGTACTTCTTGGTTTGCTTCTTGCATCAGATCAGCCAGTGCTCTTGCCACTGACGAATTGTTCTCGTTAAAGAAGGCTGTTGCTAAACCTGTTTTTCCTGCTCGCCCTGTCCTTCCAATACGGTGGACATAATCATCAATGTCATTTGGAATGTCAAAGTTAACAACATGTGCAACATGGGGTATATCAAGACCACGTGCTGCCACATCTGTTGCAACCAAGATTGGCGTGTTACCACTTTTGAAGGATCTCAGGGCATGTTCCCTTTCCTGCCAACAATGCACAACAATAATTGATCAAGGGGAAAAATGAAGTGAAATCCCATCCAGAACAAGCTACTTGAAGGAGTAAGCTAGAAAAGGTTCCGCAAATCTTAGACTAATGATTAACTATACCACCAAAGTAGATATATCAGCAAAGGCATCGTGAACCTGATTCAATTGAAGAGAGATACTATGCTCCACAAAATATAAGCTAATTTAACCAGTTAACTTCAGCAATCTGTACATTATTATCAGACAAGGAATCCGCTATAGCAGAGATGATCTTGGACAACACGCGGCCCCAAAATATCACAATGGCATACAGATACTTTTTGATGTAGACAATGGTATACAGATATTACCACCCCCTCTGCAGTGGTAGGAAGACCACATATTGTCAATATAAAAGGGATCATCAGGATATGAAAACTGAAATGCCACATTTAAAGCTAATTCACAAAGTATATTAAGAATCACATCTGAAGTATGTCAAGTCTTTTTAAATGACACAGCATAATGCAGTTGACAGAAAATCTGAAGCTCTTATAGGAATTTGTCCACAATCATTTCAAAGAGAACTTCAAGGCTTTTTATGACCTGCTTCAGCCAATATGCCCCCCCC
>ML419488.1:12097-27848 GCA_005239525.1 Nicotiana knightiana
AAAGAAAAGTACTCTATCCCCAAGAGTTGAAATATGACACAGTTGAGATAGGACTGTAGTGATCAAATAAAAGGAAGAAGAGTTGGGAACTAATCCCAAGTTCTTCCAATGTTAGTGTGTATACTTCACTCTTCTAAGGGAGCAGAATTTCACATCTTCATTCTTCTATAAACAAGAGAAGATAAAGGAAAAGCAAGAACAGAAGTTTCACATGCCCAGTTTCTAGAGCATTGCCTTCCGAACACAGCTAAACCCAGAGGATCAATATAAAATCACCCTCCATTTTACACGATACTCCATGTTTCTGATTCAAAAGAGAACACAGGGACTGGACATTTTTTTATGAGAAAAACCAGGAACTGGACAAATTTTAAGTCAGCTATCAGCCAAAAAGACAAACCAAAAAAGTTTATTTGAACTCGTGAAAAAATACAAACAAGCGTAAGGGAATCAGGAAAAAGAGAACTTCAAGGCTTTTTGTGCCGCGCTTCAGCCAATATGCCCCCCACCCCCACCACCCTGAGAGAGAGAGAGAGAGAGGGAGGGAGGGAGGGAGGGAGAGCGAGAGAGAGAAGGTGCTGAGAGGTACTAACTGCTCCA
Source organism: Nicotiana knightiana (assembly GCA_005239525.1). Classification (NCBI taxonomy): domain Eukaryota; kingdom Viridiplantae; phylum Streptophyta; class Magnoliopsida; order Solanales; family Solanaceae; genus Nicotiana; species Nicotiana knightiana. The sequence goes on from ML419488.1 coordinate 12,698, forward strand.
ACAAAGAAAAGTACTCTATCCCCAAGAGTTGAAATATGACACGGTTGAGATAGGACTCTAGTGATCAAATAAAAGGAAGAAGAGTTGGGAACTAATCCCAAGTTCTTCCAATGTTAGTGTGTATACTTCACTCTTCTAAGGGAGCAACATTTCACATCTTCATTCCTCTATAAACAAGAGAGGATAAAGGAAAAGCAAGAACAGAAGTTTCACAAGCCCAGTTTCTAGAGTATTGCCTTCCGAACAAAGCTAAACCCAGAGGATCAATATAAAATCACCCTCCATTTTACACGGTACTCATGTTTCTGATTCATAAGAGAACAAGGGGATTGGACATTTTTTTATGAGAAAAGCCGGGAACTGGACACATTTTAAGTCAGCCAAAAAGACAAACCAAAAAAGCTTATTTGAACTCGTGAAAAAATACAAACAAGCGTAGAGAAAAAGGAAAAAGAGAACTTCCAGGCTTTTTATGCCCCGCTTCAGCCATAATCCCCCCACCCACCCCAAAAAAAAAAGGAGAGACAGAGAGAAGGTGCTGAGAGGTACTAACTGCTCCAACAAAAGAAAAGTACTCTATCCCGAGGAGTTGAAATATGACACAGTTGAGATAGGACTCTAGTGATAAAATAAAAGGAGGAAGAGTTGGGAACTAATCCCAAGTTCCTCCAATGTTAGTGTGCATACTTCACTCTTCTAAGGGAGCAGCATTTCACATCTTCATTCCTCTATAAACAAGAGAAGATAAAGGAAAAGCAAGAACAGAAGTTTCACAAGCCCAGTTTCTAGAGCATTACCTTCCGAACACAGCTAAACCCAGAGGATCAATATAAAATCACCCTCCGCTCTCCATGGTTCTGATTCAAAGGAGAACACGGAGACTGGACCTTTTTTTATGAGAAAAGCCGGGAACTGGACACATTTAAGTCGGCCAAAAAGACAAACCAAAAAAGTGTATTTGAACTCGTGAAAAAATACAAACAAGTGTAAGAGAATCAGGAAAAAGGTCAAAAAGCATATCACTTATAATAGAGAATAAACAATCATAACAGAGCTAAATGTCTCACGAGATCAACCAACCAGAATCACACTAGAGAAAGCATCAATACCTGCTGAGTTCTATCGCCATGAATAGCAGTAGCAGGGAAACCATTCATACAAAGCCAATGCTCCAATGAATCAGCTCCTTTTTTCGTCTCAACAAAAACAAGGGTAAGAGCTTGCTGAAAATTAAAGACCTGCCTAATTAGAATTTCAAACAATTTCTGGCACTTGAACCAAAGATTAAATAGGAAAAGAAAATTGAACTGTCTCTCACAGGATAAATAGCAAAGAACAGCCATAAGATTCGCATATGCATCTCACTCTTCAATACGGTTGAACACTAACATAACATGCTAAACCAGGAATGCAGCCACTTGTGCAAATTGCTAATTTTAAGCAACGACTATCTGCTTTAACATCTTCATTAATCTTTAGACTGTTCTACCTCTAATTTCTCAAACTTTGGCCTCTGTCATTAGCATCACCATCAATAAATGACTAAATTCCAAGAATTATCACATTAGACAACACAATTAGTATTGAAATTCTCAGGTTCTCTATTAAAGATACAGATATAGTCTCCAATCCTGAAAACCCCTATATAGAACAAGGCAATACTTCAGAAGAATACAGGCAAGTAGCTAACTTCCACTATGAATGCTTTTCCACCAACTAACAATGAAACGGAAGGCTCAGAATGTATACTTACAGGCCGGAACAGCATTCTATTGCCCAGCCTACCTAGTAAACACCAATAATTAAGCCAAATCGAATAACAGATGGCTAATACCTTGCCATGAGCACCATTTGCCCTCTGTGCATGAAGGAGATCCATCAAGTGGCTTCTCTTATCAGTCTCCTGAACGTATTCAACTCTTTGGACAATCAGATCAGTACTAGAGCCAACCCTTCCCACGGCCAAAAAGATATAATTTGAAAGAAAATCCAATGCCAGTCTCTGCAATATGGAAGTAGCAAACTTGTCACAAAAATGTATATTCACAGTGATAACAAATTCAGTCCCTATGCTATTAATTGAGCGTAGATATACGCAAAAAACAACTGAGGAGAAACAGAAAAACTCAGGTCGGCTCGAGAACAATGTAAATAAATATTGTGGTAGCAAGAGGCATATCCAGCTTTAAATTAAAAAATACAAGTCTACAGGATGATCAAGATTTAAACTTTTAATTTTAAAAAGGTTAAGAGAGAGAGAGAGAGAGAGGAGAGAGAGAATAGGTTGAAAGGCAAAGAGCCCGTCCAAACAGAGAACTGACCTGAATTTCTTTGGGAAAAGTGGCACTGAATAGCATTGTCTGTCTTACACCTGGTGGAGGCATGTCCATCTGTTGCACAATTTTCCTTATTTGAGGTTCAAAACCCATATCAAGCATTCGATCTGCCTCATCTAAAGCCAAGTACCTTATCATCTGTAACGAGACTCTAGCTCTCTCAAGTAAATCAACCAATCGTCCAGGTGTTGCCACAAGAATATGCACACCTCTCTCTAGTTCTCGAAGCTGTCACGGCCCAAAAACATCTATAAGAAACTCTGAACTGCTTTTAATGATGATAGACAGTTTAATATATTTATTGGGCACATATGAAGTCTCTCTCTCTCATAGTGCATGCATGAAACCAAATAACCAAGAGAACTGTAGGTAATTGAGCAACAAGGGTGTAACAAATAATGCGCTTGCATGAAAATCCAAATAGATGCCACAGAACGATCTCAGCTGAATAGAATAGGCAAAAAGTGAAAGCACCAAGCGAACAAGAGAAGAAATACAACCTGTTGGTTTATGGGAGCACCACCATAAGCAACAACCACCCTGACACCAGTTTGATATGCGAATTTCTTAGCTTCATCATGGATCTGCAAGCCAAAACATGACATTCAATATCTTTTTTGAAAATCAAACCATACAGCATAGTCCAAAGAAACCAAATTGATCTTCTTTCCCCCACCCTTTTGAGTGCATAGACCAACAAGCACCATAAACTTACTTGGCATGAGAGCTCCCTTGTCGGGGAAAGAATAAGAGCCAGTGGAAATGCCACCCGCGGACGTGGAGGTCTTGGAAATTGGCCCCGCATGATACCGCTTATGATGGGGAAGCAGAAAGCAGCAGTTTTGCCAGAACCAGTCTGAGCACAAGCCATCAAATCTCTACCAGAGAGTACAATTGGTATAGCATGCCGTTGCACAGGGGTTGGCTTAACATACTTGCATCTCCTGATATTTTCGTTTACAGCTTCACCTAGATCAATCTCAGCAAAAGTGTTCACAGGAGGGGGCACATTATCCCCACTCGTCTCCACAGGAATATCCTCGTACGCATCAAAGTTGATCCCAGAATTCTCTGGTTCAACAAAGGGTTCAGCATCATCATCTGCAAAGGGGTTAGCTTCCCGCTCCCTCCCCCTATCCCAACCACCTGTTCTGCTATTCCAGCCCCCGCCACGGCCTCCTCCACCACCATAACCAGATTGGAAATCATTCCTAGGACCACTCCAACGACTTCCACCTACATTTGGGCCACCATAACCACTTTGGCCCTGACCAGATGCAGCAGCCCCAGCATAGGAAGCCTGTGCAGGAGGATCAGTTGAAGCAGGTCTATTTCTAAGATGTGGTGGAACATATGCTGACTTTGGGGGAGCAGCAGCAGCCAGATTCTCAGCTGCAGAAACCGAATCAGCCCACGATGTTGGCATAGTGAAAACACCCAGAAATCAAAACCCAATACCTTCCCACAAGTCCTTTCTACCAACACAAAATTCAGCTAACCTTTTTTTCAACAGGGATAGGTTAAGAAACCCTCAAATGCAAGTTACTTCTCCTTCCTAGCACCAGAATTCCACTAAAAAGCTAACAATTTTCGTCAACATCAAATCAACTCTCAAGCCTGATGATATTTCATAACAAATCAAAACAAGAAAAAAAAAAAGAACATCAGCAAACATATTCAAATTTTACATGAAGGACAATAATATGCAAACACCAAAATGGTGATCTCACAACTGATCAAGCATGTAAAACATGCACAAATACCGATATCAAGAAAATGCAACCTAACCAACAGAAATAGAGAAAATGCAACCAATATTCTGCATATTCGGAGAACCAAAACAGCAAAATAAAAAAAAATAAATGATTGCATAACAATATAAACATCAAACCCACATAGAATCCAATCAAATAAAATGAAACAAAAAAGAATTCTTCTTTCAAAGACAAAGCAAGAGAAACAGATAAAATGCAGACAAAATTCAACTTTTAAAAAACCCAAAACAGCAAAAACGAAAAGCACTGCAAAATAAGCACATTTTTCAGATAAAAACGAGAAAACGAAAAAAAAATTCCAACCCAACAACAAAAACAAAGGAAAATGCAAAAAAGATTCTGGCTTTCAAAAAAAAAAAGAATAAAATAATTGCTGATTTAGCACATGTAACCACATAGAATTGAGATTAAAATTTTTTAAAAAAAAAAAAGAACCAAAACTCTGCTTTTTAAAAAACGTAGAACAGGAAACAGCAATCTTTACAAGAGATACACATCAAAACACACAGAATTCAGATAAAAATCAAAACAAATAAAATAAGAAATAAACATATGAAGCATGAGAAAGTTAAAAGAGAGAGAGATGGAAGTGAAGATACATACAATGAAAGAAGTGAAGAGAAGAAACCCTAAGTTTGAGGAGGAAGAAGAGAAGAAGAAAAGTGCGATCGGAAAATGCTATAAATATCTGTATATATATATATATATATATATATATGTGTGTGTGGGCGCTTTCTCTCTCTAACTTGTTTTATGCGTCTCCGCTGATTCAACGTAAAGTGGAAATAAAGGGGAAAAGGGTTTGAAAGAAATAGAAAACAACCAAACAAACAAACAGGAGACGAGAGAAAGACCCAATTGCAAATTTTGGGGACGTTTTTCACACTTCTTCTCCGCACGTTGCTTGCGGCTGGGCTACTTTTTTCCTTTCACCTCTCATTTTTTTCTAATTATCTTATTATTATTACTTGTTGCTAAAATTGTACGTACTAGCTTTTATTTGGTCGTCACCCTATGGTCTATGGAAAATATCTTTTGGAAAATATTCACGGATTCATGTTTTTCAATTTTATAACTTATATTTCAATTTACAATCAATTAATCCAAAAATAATAAGCAAAAACTTAATATTCAACTCCAATAGGTTCTCAAAATTACTATTTAATTTTTAAAAAGGATTCCTCAAGCATTTAAGTTAATATACGAATTAATAATTGTGGCTCAAATATTAGTTCAACAAACAAAATCCATATGGGTGGTAAAAATTAGATTTTTAACAAGCTTAAACATATGAGTTTAAATTCCAAATTTGATTTTGAGAGAAATTTGGAGTGTGTGTAATTTAGACTTGTTAGAAATAATATAAGGAGGTTGTATATAAAATTTGAAGTCATTTCATGGAGATTTGAACTGGTTTTGAACAATTGCAACTGAAAATCGTGGAAGAAGTTCGTTTACAGAAGGTTGTATAAATATGTATAAAAGTGTATAATAGTGTATAAGATTTGTTTATACACTCATATAACCTATTATACAAGATTATACATACTTATACAAAAAACTGACTTCGTCCTCTTCCTTGCATCTTCTCTGAAATTTAATCCAAATCTTGCTCAGATCTACTCCAAATCACTTCAAATTTAAATTTTGAACTTCTGTTGATATTTTCAATCAAGTGGAACAATACCCAATCCAAAAAACTAACAAACAAAAAAAAAAAAAATCGAAAGCAAAGCTTTGAATGGCCTTCAATGGTGGAGTTCTACTCTTCAAGTTTCTTACACTGCAACCAGGTGACACGAGGAAAAGTAGAAAATATACAGTCCCTTGAAGCATATGTCGAGGAAGTGAGAAGAAGAGAGCAAAAATAATGTTGTAAGAACACAAATTTAATTCCATAGCTTTTAGAAGCAATGATTGTAAGAACACATATCTTGAATTTGCTAGTGCTTTCAAAATATGTACAATATGAGCTAAGATGGGTAAAACCTTAAAAATATGAGTCATTTTTTATTATGGTACGAAGACATGTGTATTTTATTGTAATTCTTTCATATCTTTTTACCTTTACAAAATAAAAATAAGAAGTGCGTATGATTTTGCTATCGAATTAAAAAATGTAGATTGAAGTTGTAAAATTGTCACCAATATTGTTACATTTTATGTTTAATTACTAATAATCATTCTGCCTGAATCTAGTCTAGTATCATAAGTCATATGGCTTCAGTTTTCGGGGAAATTATATATACACTTTTTTGGTAAAGGCAAAATATACCCTGTATTATGAGAACAGATTTAAATATATTTTTCATTATACTTTGGGTCCACAACTTTCTGAAGGACTTGCGATTTATTATACCAAAGGTTTTCAGTGAACTATTGAAGCTATCGAGAGAGCACCAAATGCTGACAGTGACGAAGGTTACCGACTTTCGGTGGACGCCCACTAATTAGGAACTTGATTTGAAAGCCATATTTTGACTCGGTCGTTTTCGGGATATCGTTAATAACCAACGAATGATAAGTGTTTTTCCTTGTGTGGATCTTATTTCAATGGGAACTTGACGAGTCGATCCACCTACACGGTCGAGTCAACTATATGACAGTGAGGTTCCTCGTTGGAAAGACTCTTACTATACATGGGGATGTAAATATGTCAGAAGGACCGGATTCGAATATTCCCATTATTCAAATCGAACATGGTAAAAAAGATATGATGATTAGTGGGTTTAGTTACAAGTAAGAAGTATTTTACCTTTTATTTCGATAAATATACCCCTACCGTAATACTATTGGTTCAAATATACCCCTCATCTGTTAAGTTTGTCCAAGGTGGACCTCCAATCATTCGTGGCACTGATATTTGATGAGGTGGATACCACATAACATGCCACCTCAACGTCGTAATCCATATATAAAAGGCTAAAATTTGGAATACAATATTTTTTATGATAGCGGCAATGGTGGCAATAATGGTGGAGGGAAGAAAATTTAGTGATGCAAAAAAAATAGAAGGGAGGGGAAAATGGATTAGGGGCGTTGAGGTGGCATGCCATATTGTGGCATCCACCTCATCAAATATGAGTGTCCGTAGAATTGAATGTCCACCTTTGACAAACTTAATAGAAAAAATATATTTTTGAACCAATAGTATTACGACATGGATATATTTTGACCCAAAATATAACAAAAATATATTTAAATATTTTCTCATAGTACAAAAAAATATTTGACATTCGTATTTTTTAACCTCAACTAATCTATACTTGCCTTGAAAGTATATTAAGTTCCTCTCGTGCCATATTAGATAGACACTCCCCGATAGGGTCATTCTATATTTTCATACTTTTTATGTATCACATAAAAATAGTTAGTTAATGTATATTTTTACCTTTTTTTTAAAACTTAAATATGATTGAGTGTATTACTCTTTCGATGCACAATAAGTGGCTATTTTATCTTTATTTTGGTTCAAAATAAGTGTCCATTTACATAATCAAGAAAAAATTAATTTTATTTTATTAAAATTTGCCCTTATTTACATATTCCAATGTCCAATGTGTCAAGATAACAATTAATTAAGATTAATTTAGCAAATATATTATTTTTTCTTTAAGAGTTCGTATTTCCTTAATGGATGTGCCAAAGATAATATGGTCACTTATTATGGACCAGAAGGAGTAGTTTAACGTAAATACTGAGAGATAGATTTTTACCATCAAAGATGCGGCGAAATGATTTTAATCTCTTTCTTAATTATAAGTATATGTATAAGCTTTCAAAAAGAAAATATATTTGATAGGAAATATCTTTGCGACGTTAAATTTATTTAATTATTCAAAAAAATATAAATTTGATCACAATAAAGTTATAACTCCACATTTACCGCGGTAGATTTGATGAGAGTTCAATTTTACCCCAGATATATCTACATCTTGTATATTCTACATTTCTACTTACGAAGGCCAGTTAGCTTGATTCGGGTAATTGATCACATTATCAAGTGCAACAATCGCGACTACACAATTTTCCACTAGCAATAAGCTGATTCTAGTCATTTGTATGGTCTTCCTCGGAAACAGAGTTTTAAGTACCTTGAATCTATTATTCAGGGATGGGGAGATCGATTAAAATGTCATCCATCGATTGGGGCGGGATGAATGAAATGGAGACTCGCTTCGAGTGTTTTGTGTGACAAGAAGATGCCACCGAAACTTAAGGGTAATTTCTACAGAGTGATGGTCAGACCAACAATGTCGTATGGAGCTGAGTGTTGGCCAGTCAAGATCGTTCATGTCTAGAAGATGAAGGTAGTAGAGATGAGGATGTTGAGATGGATGTGCGGGCACACCAAGTTAGATAGAATCATAAATGAGGTTATTCACGTCAAGGTGGGTGTGATCCCTATTGAGAACAAGATGCGGGAAGCGCGACTTAGGTAGTTTGGTCATGTGAGGAGGAGGAGCACAAACGCTCCAGTGAAGAGGTGTGGGAGGTTGACATTGGAGGGCCTACAGAGAGGTAGAGGTAGGCCAAAAAAGAGGTAGGGAGAGGTAATTAGGCAAGACATGGTGCTGCTTCAGCTAATCGAGAACATGACCCTTGATAGAAAAGTATGGAGGTCGAGGATTAAGGTAGTATAATAGGTAGTCTAGAGTGTTCATAACAGTAGTATTGGCACGGAATCTCGCTTTCTGTTGGTAATAGATTTTTATGGCTATTTCTTTCATTGTCGATTACCTTAATGTCTTGTTGTTTTTGTTCTGCTTTTATATGGATTTTTGGTACTGCCCCTTCTTGTCTATATTTTCATTAATGTAGTGCTTATTCTTTCCTGAGCCGAGAGTCTATTGGAAAAATCATCTCAAACCTCACAAGTTGTGATTAAGATATGCGTACACACTACCCTGCTAGATCCTACAATGTGAAATAATATTGGATATATTGTTGTTGTATGGTCTTAGTACTTTATTATAACTATAAATACTTTCACCAATTTGGAAGTTTTGTATAAATTCTCTTTATGAAATTAAATGTGCAAAATTTCTGTTGCAAGTCAAACTTCAAGGAAGCTTGCTCGTGATTTAAATATCCACGTGAAGTATCCTATTGTTTTGGTTTCGTAGTTATTTCCTTTTTATCGACGACTTGAATATCTTCTATTTCTTTTCCTTAGTTTAAATTGTTCAATTCCATATCATTACTGCCATCACTATTCTACTCAATTATTTCGAAAGTTGTTTGTATTTATATGCTTTCTCAAGGCTTAATGTTCCTTAAAAAGACTTTTTAATCTTGTCAGAAGAAACTATAGCGAACTCATAATACTAATAAAGAAAATAAATTACTCCATATTAGGCTAAAATAAGTTTAAATGAAGCAACATGATTAACGATGATTCATTTAGCTGACCAAACCGTTTTGGGATTAAAGCATAATTATTATTGTACGTAACAAGGAGTGACAAACGTACGGGTCGGGTCGGATATGAGACGGGTCAAAACGAGTAATGAAAAACGGAGATTATCCAACCCAACTCATATTTGATCCAATTAAAAATGGGTTAACCGAACCATATTATCCATGGCTTCTTGAATATGAACACTTTTGAAAAAATTCCTTGTTTCCCAAACTTGAAAAAACCCCAATTTGAGGTTTTACAAATGTAAAAGTCAAACTCTTTAGTTGTCCATTTTCTAAATGGATAATATGATTCTTATTTATATTTGACCCGTTTTTAAAAAGTTCATTATTCAACCTATTTTTTACTAGATAATATGGGTGATTAACTGTTTTCTTTTAATCATTTTACTTTATCACCGCTATACGTAACCAATACCCTCTCTATGGTCATGCACAGAAAATGAAAGAGAAAGTTCAGCGAAACCTTTGCTGCACAACGAAAAACATCATTATCATAACCAGAAAACCTTCTTGAGCTATCTTTTTATGGGCTGGGAACAATCTCATTTTTTCAGTTTTTTTTTTTAGAAGTCTCTCCCAAATTAGGAGGAGTGTTTTCACACTTTCCCTCCAGGGTGACTCAAACCCAGGACCTAACGGTCGTGAGTGGAGGTGCTTTTACCAACTGAGCAAACCTCACTTGTCCTCGTTCTTTGGTTAAGACGGTAAAGAGTACTTCATTTTTCATGACAACTTTTTCTACTGAAAGTAGAACTACTGGCTTAACTCTGAAGATGCAGAGTCTATGAGTAGTTTGCCTTATAGATGCCTTAACAGCAAAAGCAAACCACCACTCAAGGTTCAAGTAACTGAAGTTTTTCAAGTCTCAAAGAGGGGAGCTTGGTGAATTTGTGAACTTGTGCTCATCATAAAACCTATTCTATTAGAAGTCAGATAACAAGGTACACTTTTTCCTTCAGATTATGACAACCACCCAGTGTAATCGCATAAGTGCGATCTGGAAAGGGTAGGATGTATGCAACCTTACCCCTATCCCGGACGGGCAGAGAGACTATTCCGATAGACCCTCGGATAAAGATTCCTTCAGATTATGACTCTAATAAAATAGCTCTTACATGATAAACGATAAAGGGAACGCCTTCCATCTCAAAGCAAACAAAAATAACAACCTGTATACAAGAGTAGGATGCAAGCAAATGGCATCATTATTTGGGAATTTCATCCATAACTGAAAAAACCCCAGACGATGGAGTTTTACAAAGAAATCTAGAAGTAGTTGCTGCTGTAAAAGTTTTTCAGGAAATTAGAGCTGCCCTGATCTTTGGGTTCAAGGTCCTGCACAAGACCTTGGTTACCAACGACGTATTTGCCAACAATGTGGTGCCTCTGCTTTGAGTGGTCCACGACGTTCTTCAACTCTTCCATGCCCTTAAACAGCAGCATGTCAATTACCTGTAGGATAGAGATGAGTTGTGAAGACAATGGGACAACCTGCCTCTTGCTGCATACTTGAACACGCACATTTTACTAAATCATTTTTCTTATATGGTAAGTAAATTTAATTAAAGAAAGAGGCAGAGCCCGTAAACAAGAAGTATACCAAAAAGTAGAAAACCTACGGAAACAATTTACTGAAACATATAATAGGATGGTAGTGGACATGAATCAAATTATAATTAATAGCATCTTGATGAGAATTCTCACAGGCAAGTTTTACTTCTAGAAGGATAACAATCTACGAACTCGAGGTGTAAAGCAATACCTGGAAGTTTCTCTCTTCTCTTTTTGTCCTTTCCCAAATTTTTATTATGTTTCCGGGTAGAGGGTGGAGGACGTGCCTTAAGGGGAAAAAAATTGTTGCCAAGGCGGCTAAAGGGGTGCAGAAGATTACTTTAATTACTCAGATTATATAGATTCTTTTTCCAGGGTGATCCCATTTAGAAGTAGCACCTTCCCAACCAGAAGAAAAATAAAAAGAACATATTGTGTACATAAGTTTGATAGAGAGGGCAATATAGCTTGATAGATATTGGCTAAATAATTGAGTCTATGAGGGAAGACGAGGCAATGTTACAGTTATTTTCTTTGATCTCCATTATTGTACCATGAGAATGTCAATGTGATCCTTTCAATTAACTAGATCTAGGACACTATACAACTAAATACTCTGTTTTCCTAAAAATCACTCACCAAATAAACAGAGATGATCATACTGCTCCACCTGAACATTCTCCCCCTCCCCCCCCCTCCCCCCTCCCCCCACCTCCCCCAAAAAAAAAGAAAAGAAGAAGAAGTATTAACCTAAATAGCCGTCCACTCAACCACTTAAACTAAAAATAGCCAGTGGAGGTATATAATATATGCATAATTTATGTATTACATATATAATTCTGTATAATCAATGTATAAACTATGTATATGGCTAAAAAAAGTAAACTAAAAACATGTCCGGCTATATGCGTAAAGATCCCAAAAAAAAAAAAAAAACAGAATGGAAAAAGAAGACCCTCTTACCTTCACTCAAAGTACAAAATACATTCTGGATGCCTTCTTTATAATTCACTCACTATAAAAATGAGACATCAATTACATGATAAAGCATTTGCAATCTTAGAGAGAAACACTCGCTTAATCCATCAGAAATAATTTAATGCAAGAAACAAAAACCAAAATTGAGACAAGCAGAAAAGAGAAGGGACAAAGACATCGTTTATATTCTTTTCGAAGTATTAACGTTTCTAATCCAACTTTTTATAACCTGCTTCATGAGACGTGTCTGGTCCTGAATTGTTCAATACTCTCATCAATAAAACCTTTGTTATCCAACAGAAAAGAACAAAAAACATAAACAAAAATAAAAGAACGAAAAAAGGAGATCATATGCGCTGTATGCACTAAATGGTAAGAGAGTATCTAACACAATGTGAAACCAATTCTGTAATAAAGAAGACACAAGAGGTATCTAATGAGAAATATTTAATGAATACAAAAATCACAACTTGCGGAATTGTAAGCGCAGAAAATAAAGACTTAGCTATTCTCGTCCTGCAGGGAGAAAATATTATGCAACTATACATAGCCTTCTCTTCCCTCAATCTAATAGTTTTTTTGTATCCACGATCTTCAATTATCATTAAGAAGCTCTACCTGCATACCTCGCCTAACCTCCGAAGAAATAATAGCAAAATCGATAGATCCATCATTATCTAAAGCAGGGGGGCTGAGCAAACAAACTTTGCTCTGATAGGAAAGCCAATATCAAAGAGTTCCACATATAACATTAAATCAGAGTGGCATCTTGACAATGCACCATCAGATTCCCCAAGTTAAAGAATAGGCAGAATTCATTTATCTGCTTTGTTTCTTTTTTTATTTTTGACAAGTGAATTCATTTAGGCGCTTAGTAGAAAGGGTTTAGTCTAACAACAAAATCACAAGAAGCTCATTTATCGATCAGAAATTTCTTTCACTAAAATATTCCTCTTTCTGCCCTGTACATACTTTTACAATAGAGATCTTCAAATATGGTTTTAAGCGCCAGCATCAATCAAGCTCATATTTGCATCTGTTCTTTTCTAAGTTGGTCGACATCTCAAGACACTGAACAGCAGTAATAAGTCTTTCTGAATCCTACAAGCAACTACCTAGAAGAAGAAGCCACATTTAGACTTCATCAGCTACCTAAGTCAAATCCAAAACTAGAATTCTGTTAAAATTTTGTTTTACTGGTTTGGAAATCCAAAGTAAGAAATTTCTTTTGATGCAGAAAAATTCAGACTAAGAAATTTATGAAGATTCAAAAGGCTCAAACACTATTTGGATCCAAATGAACAACTGCCTAGCTCAAACTCGTTAGTTAGTTGTTAAAATCCACTTCATTCACCTGACTATCAGTTCAAACTAGCAACTAATTATATCTTGCATGTGAAGTGAGCTAAAATCCAATAATCAATGTTTTAAATCCCATAATTCAATTCATTTCAGTTCAGCAGCGCACTTGGATCCAGATTCCAGCATGTACTCCTATATCTCCTCCCCAAAACTCCACTCACCCTCAACTCTTGAAAACAAAAGGGAAGCACAGAAAGGCTAATATTTTCCGAATGGAGCACTTTATTCTCCAACAAAGGTCAAAACTTCCTCAAATATGGTAAATATTAAGATATCCTAAAGCAAATAAGAAATAAATTTAGAAACTTTATCATCAGACTTCATATTTTTCCCTTGTCTCTTATACCCGATGACAACGGAATACACAGCCCATTTACTCGCATAATCTTTTGTATCAAACAATTCTGATACAACATTCAATTTCCATCTCACCATTAGTCATCAGCAACTACTTTTATCAAATCAATCAAATAAAGTCACCATTTTTACACTGCCAATTACCAAGAAATGAGAATTTTCTCTCATTTGAACCGGGATTGGCTAAATTGGCGGGTAAAAAAAAGAGGGTTGTTGTAAATTGACAGCCAAAATAAAAATAGTCTATTTACAAATAATACATATGATTCAGTAACCGGACCCTTACTGATTCATAATTAGTAATTAAGGAGGAATAAAAGAACAGAGTACCTTCGGATTAGTAACGTTGGAATTCTTGCGAACTTCAGCAGCGACAGCGGAACGGAGTTGGGAGGGAGAAACGACGTCGTACAAGTTGTAGATATCCATGATCTCAGGGATGGATCTGCAACACATCCTGAAGAATTCTAAGGTCCTGTTCTTAGCCTCAGCCAAACTCGCCGAGTTTGGTGGGACCCTCATGTTTCTCATCATATGCACCATTTCCTTCTTGATTTTTCGTTTGTTTCTACCTTTTTGCTCTGCAATTGTGGGAAGAGGAATTGAATGAAAAATGCTGAGAAATGAGAAGAAAGAAGAGGAAGAAGAAGCTTCTAGAGTACCTGGAAGTGAATGCAAAGAGAAAGAGTTCCAACGGGTATGTATTGTCAATCCCAAAAATGAGGGGGACTATAATGCAAAGTTCTTTTGTTTACAGACCCATTTGCAGTTAAGAGAAATGGGATGAAATGCCAATTTAATTCCTCCTCTTAAAATAAAAAATAAAAACGCATTTCTATGAATTAGCAAACACAAACGAAATAATATTAGCCGTCATGAAACGATAAAAGAAGAAGAGTATTGCAGAAAAAAGTATAGAAATTTTTTATTGATTTGAGAAGTGATTTAGCCACCAAGTAACAAACCCTAAAATCTCTCTAAAATATAGACATTCACCTTAAATAAAACTCTATTTATAACACTCTCCCTTGAATGTCTATTCAACAGATAATGTGCATCGTTAAAACCTTAAGTAAAATAAAACCCAGCCGGAAAAAAAAAATTCTAGAAAAGGAAAAATAGTACACATATCTAACAATACGCTTTTTGGCTGCCTCATTAAAAACCTTGCAAGGAAAACTCAGTGGGACAAAACTTTGTAAGGGAAAAAGAGTACAACACATATTAACTCTATGAGAGCATCAATTCACATCCTTGAGCCTTCGCATTCCGATCTTGCACACTAACTTCTTGAAGATTGACATTAATAGAGATTTGGTGAACAAATCAGCCATATTATCACTTGAATGAATATGTTGCACCTTGAAA
>ML419491.1:898-14726 GCA_005239525.1 Nicotiana knightiana
TATATATATATATATATATAACACGCTTCGTTGTACAATTTTAACTACATATATAGCATGTTAGAGTATATTTTAGTGTATTCATCTCTTGTATTACAAAAGTGTTAACGTATTACATTTATATTATTTAGATAGTATGATATTTAATTTTGATCAATGTTGACCTAAAAAGAGACCAACTTGGTCACTTTTTATACAGAAATCAAAATTAGCAACCAAAGTTGGTCGCTAAATATAAATCAGATTTATTTTATATTTTAAAATATTTAAAATAACAACATAATTGTTAAACGTTAGAACTGGGTCCCAGATTAGCAACCAAAATTGGTTTCTATCTGCTTCCCATTTATTAAGCGACCAACTTTGGTCGCTAACTTTAAATTATATTTATTTATATTTTATAATTTTTTTGAAATAATAATATAATTAATAAAATTTTATATCTGGGTCCCAGATTAGCGACCAAAGTTGTTCTCTATTTTCTTCCAGTACCAAAGTTGTCCCGAGAATCGTTTCATAGATGGGAAGCTTGCAAAGAAAGCCCCTTTCAGGGCCTGCAAAATCACAGTGGGAAAGGAGCAGCGTGTGCCTATTGTTGTGGATGATGAGGATGAGGTGGTGCCTGATGCCGCCCCGCCAATGCCACCTTATGATGAGGCGGGCCCATCTCGGCCTCGGCGGAGCACCCAGATGTCTACCTCGGAGCAAGATGTTGATGGCTTACACACCCAGTGGATAACCTGAATGACAGAGTTGACACTCTGGCCACTCAGAGTGCAAAGTCCGAGAAGAAGATAATGGCCTGGCTTCGAGCGTTAGGGCGCACCTGTCATCTCGACCCCACCACCGTCTCTGACGAAGACTGAACACCAGGGAAGTCTCTTTACCTCACCGTGCATTATTTTTGTTGACATGGGGACATGCTAATTCTTTAATTGTGGGGTGGGGGATACTGTTTTTTGTTGTATATATAATTGTTGGTAGGTTGATTGGGTTGTTGGTAGTCGAATTTTTTGAATAAATATTGATTAGTGTTGACTTGGCCCGAAGACGGATACCTTTCGACAGGTCTCTTGAGGGTTTTGAGTCGAAGAAAAAAAAATTATTTACCCAGGACTCTTCCCGACGATGGACCTGTTTTTTGAGGGAAGTGAGTCTAGAGAAAACACAAAAAGATTTTTCTTTGTTAGGTAGTGTATCAACACCCCTTGATTTTTCTTTATACCATGGTTCTTTTCCAAGGGTTTTTATTTGAACCGGGTGTAGTTAGTTTTTTTTTCCTTTTAGTTTAGGAGTCTTGGGAGAAAAATCAAAGATGGGAATAGGGCCCTTAACTCTATGATACCCTGAATAAATATTACTTTAGTGGGACACTTAGGCTCTTTAGTCGACTCTAACAAGGCCTTAAATTGTGTGTCCCTGAATGGCTCAAGTGCTTAAAGTAGAGTGTATGATGATCCTAACTGAATTGAGTCATGTGCCATGTGTGAGTAAGACTTTGTGTATTATGTGCTAACACTGAATGCCTAGAACTTGCCCCGTGTGTGTACAAGCGAAATGGTAGTCTTGTTTGGTCTGGGAAGTGATATATGCATTCTTTGCTTAACCCTTCTGTATATGTTTGTCCCACCTAATGGTACATATCTTATTCAACCCCGTTGCGCCTATAAGCCTGTTTTCCTTGGCAACCACATTACAAGACTGAACCAAGTTTAAATAGCCTATCTTGTTGAACCCTATCACCTCTTAGAAGCACTCGAAGTGTAATGGATATGAAAAGAAATATAAGTGTGGTGTGGTTGATTGGGGCTGTTAACTGGAATTAAGGAAGCATGAAAAAGTGCACTGTTTGATAAGCAATATAATAGGCCACCAGAAAAAAAAAAGAAAAAAAAAGAGAAGTCTCAAATTGGTGGTGGCTATTAAAAGAAAAAGTGTGCTTAAAAGAATAAGGTGTTAACACAATAATGTAATGGTGGAATGAAGGTTTGACAAAATCAAGAGCTTAAAAGTACAAAATGTAGTGGAGTGCTTAGGGAGGTGCAGTCACTATACCCATATGAATCCTACCCCTCCCGCAACCAACATTACAACAAAATAAAGTCCTATTTGATTCTAGACCGAACAAGCTCGATTAGTCGAGTATTACACTACGGGCGAGCCTATGGTGCGTTGCTTGTGGCATAAGAATTTATTTCTGAGGGTGAGTGAAATGTCGTATTCGAGTTCCTTAGTGTGTGATTGGTAAATAATATAAGTCTCTTTTGTAGTGAGTAGGCACATGATTCATGAAGGGAAGGTAAGTCTGGACCTCTGACTGAGAGTAGGAGACCCGGTTAGGGGTATTGCATGTCTATAAAGGAGTCCACTCTCGAGGCTAGGATGTCGCACTGAAGTAGTCTACATGTGTGAAGTCTTCTGGGTATAGAGAGTAGGGAAGGTATCGTGTGATGATTAGGCCTGTGGAGTGTGGTTGTGTTGCTCGAGGACGAGTAACAGTTTAAGTGTGGGGTGTTGGTAGTAGGATATATAGATGCTATTTACACTATTAATGAACCATATTTTAGTGTTGTTTTAAGTGCAAAAATGACAACAAAATGCTCTAAATAGTGTTTTGCTTTGCAGGAGATAATCCATGTTCAGAAGATACTTAGGAGCGTTTTGGAGTCAATCACGGGAATATAAGGCCAATAAAAAAGAACCCAAGTGAAAAGAAGCAAGAAAAGGGCGAAGGATGACTGGACTGAAGCCCACCGTGACCACGGTCGACCGCGGATGGAACGCGGTAGACCAAACAACACGAGGCAGAAAGTACGCAAATCAACGCAGTCGTGCCACGTTCTGCCGCGGTCGAGTCCTGAAACGCCCAGAAAATTCAAGGACCTAAGTGTAAAAATGGGAGAAATTAGCCTAGCCCTATTTAAAACCCTATAAAATGGTCCAATAGGAGTCAAGCTTGTTTTTAGGCTGACTTAGGAGGCAATAACAAGTGTGAGAAGACCATGCTACAATTAGAGTTTTTCTATTCTCCATCTTTTGTCGTTATTTTGGGAATTATGAATTATTTTATACTTTCATTGTGTTTTAGCATGAGTAGCTAAACAATCTGTCTAGCGTTGATGGAACCAATTGTTAGATGAAGTTTTGACTCAATATTGTTATAATCGATCCGGGTTTAATCTAAGATTGTTCAACTATGTTTTATATGGTGATTAATTGAATGTGCCCTTAATTAATCGTGTCTAATTGCTTGGTGTTGCTTGAGAAAGAAAGCAGGTTAGATTGTTGTTGAACAACACCACTTTTGGGTAATTAAAGAGATTCATTACTTGAATTTAAAAGTGGGGTTAGAGATAACGAAATTTTGGTGGGATAAATTAGTGCTACATAAATTATCAGCTAGAGTAGTTAGAGCGAATGCTCTAGCAAATTGTTGTAGTTGATCAAGAGATAATTACAATAACCCATAGCTCATAATCCTCATAGAGTAACACGGTGAGAGTATAGCAAAAGAGTCAGAGTTAGTCTAGCAATTGGGGAAATCACAGCCCTAGATCTTTCTACCATTGATTTATCTTTAATATTAAATATTGTTAGCTTTTAATATCAGTCCCTTTAATTAATAAATCCAAACAACTATTGATAAAAATACTACACCTGAAAAAGTTTCTGAGCTTACATTAGCATCACTGAGAGTTGTAATAGGTAGGTTAGTTCCCTGAGGATTCGACTACGGACTTTAAACCAGATTATATTTGCAACGACCGCTTTGTCTTTTATAAGGCATAGTTGGGTGTGATCACTGGCACGCAGGTTCAAGGCTGGAGGTCGCAGGTGCAAAGGTCGGGGTTGGGCAGTGCGTTGTTTTAAACCAACGTATTGGCTCATTTGCACTTCATTTCTTCCATGGAAGGCGATTTTGGAGTGCCATTTTTGGCATCTTCCATAAGGTAAGTGATTTCTTCCCATTTTGAGTTAAATACTTGGATTATACATGGATTAGGCATGGAAATTAATGGGAAATTAGTGAAAACTTGGGGTTTTGGTAGAAAACATATAAATTAGTATTTTCGGATTTTGACCACGAATTTGGGCATGAAATTGAGGGAAAATTATATATTTTAGTTAATGAGGCTATGGGTAAAGTTTATCTTAGAAAAATTTCAAAATCCGGGGTGGGCGCGAGGTTGATTTTAATCGACTTTTTGATCGGGGTTAGAAATAGTTATAAATTGGATTATAATGAGTATTTGAGTATATATTTATGCGTTTGCACAATTTCTAGCTAGCTTTGAGGCGTTGTGCATCAATTTGAGTCATCGGAAGGGCTTAGAAGTCGGTTATGGAACTTCGAAGCAAGGTAAATCTCCTTTCTAACCTTGTAAGAGGGAATTGTCCCCATAGGTGAAATAATTAATTGTGTGATACTATTTGTGGGGGACTACGTACGCACGAGGTGACGTGAGTCCGTATGTAGCTACTAGTTATGCCTATGTCCGGGTAGTTCTAGGCTTACATCATGCTTTGTTGTTATTATATTTGGCTTGTGTTTATTGTTTGCTTTGAGAAGAAGCTGGATTGAGCATACTTATTAAATATTTTTGAAAGGAATCAAAATTTTTTATAAAAATGGGAATCATGAAAGTTCATGTTTTGAAAATAAATGGAAGAATACTTTAATAACTTGAGAAATCTATGTGTAACCGCGTCGCATGTATGATTCGCGAGCGGAGTAAGTCCTCCTACCACACTCTTATGGGATTGGGCCGTTCGCCTCGGCAGAATTTATGTACCACACTCTCATGGGAGCGGGTCATTCGCCTCGGCAGGTTAATAGATGCATCTAAGGTTCACGCCGTTCGACCCTTCGGCGGTGCACCGTTTACTTTTATGTTGGATCGGCCGTACGCCTCGGCATTTCCTATATATAAATTATCCTCATGGAATCATGCGTAATATTTGGGCTAGAAGCCAGTATATCTAAGGGCTTTCCCTTTTATGAAGTACGATGACTTCTTTGAGGCCATTGTATCTATGTATATGCTCTGGTACCGAGGGAACTTGCTAGTTGAGAGTTGAGTAAGTTGTGAAAAAAAGAAGAAGAGAAAAGTACCACGTAATTTATACCTATTGTTTCATATATTTACCCTGTTTCGTACTTATTAATTTCATTATTGTATCTGATATTATTTGACCTCTAGTAAGTGTTAAAGTCAACCTCTCGTCACTAGCTCTTCGAGGTTAGGCGAGATACTTACTGGGTACACATTGTTGTTTTTTTGTACTCATACTACACTTACTGTGTATTTTGTTGAACAAGCACATGTATGTCTATTGGCCTAGCTTGGCACAACATCATGGTTGATATGGAGACTTAGGTGAGCTGCATCCCCCGAGACAGCCAGCAGAGTCTCCTTCAGAGTATTGTATTTTCTTTTCTATCCAATTTGTATTATGGACAGTTATTGTATTACATTTGTTTCCTAGAAATTGCTCATGTACTTGTGACACCGGGTTCTGGGATGACTTTGGGTTCTATTTGTTAATTAAATTTGTTAAGACATCGTTATTTACTTAGTAAAGTTTATTGATTAGTATATAATGTAATGAAAAGTAATGATTTCGAAATACTAAAATAGAAATTTAATTAACATTTAGTGTTGTCTTGCCTGACAAAGGTGTCCGACGCATCACGACCTTTCATAGGATTTTGGGTCGTGACAGCGTGGTATTAGAGCACTAGGTTCTCTTAGGTCTCATGATTCATGAGCAAGTCTAGTAGAGTCTTGTGGATCGGTACAGAGACAAATGTACTTATCTTCGAGAGGCTACGGGACTGTTAGGAGCACTTCCCTTCTTGATTCCTCATCGTGCGATTTGATTCCTTTGAGGCTTATGCCTATGTTTCTTCTTACTCAATCTTACACGTCGTGAACGCTTTCTATAAAACGAGAATTTAAGGAATTGTATTGGTACTACAGATATGGTGCGTGATGTTTTCCATGCATAGTTGGTTGGTGCTATTGTCGTTGCTCTGCGGAAGGATATTATGTTGGTTTAGCTCAGTAGTTGTATTTCTGAGAGCTTTGAGGCTATGCTCAGGTTGTTATGATGCTTATGATTGGTTGTCGCACGGTATTGATATGATGGTAGGATGCTTGCCCATATTTCTGAGAAATTAATGACTGGAAAGGAGGTCTTCTTAGAGCGTGACTCCGAGATTTCAGTATTTTAATTCCGGTGGAGGAAAATTAGACTATAAACGTTCACGTTTGGGCTGGTAGAGTAATGAGACTGGGTGATTTCAAGTGAGGAGAAAATCTTCATCTGTGATGTGGTATCATTGTCTTTGATTGAATACGATGTGTTAAATTCGCTAGTGCTATGGTTTGTTCGGCTGCATTGGGTCAGAGTATTGTGAAGAAGTATTGAAGAAGCGGCTGTCAGAGATGGTGGTGTGTGGTGGTTCAGGATTGAATAAGTACTTCTAATGTAGGCGGCTCGAGAAAGATGATCTCCGGAGAGGTTTGAAGTTATGGTGATCTGCTGGTTTAAGTGCTACAGGGAATGACATTGATTTGAGGCAACAACTGGGCAGCATGCGATGAAGGAAGACATGTGAGAAGTGTCCGGTGGCGGATAAATTTCCACAAGGCCAGGTGTAAGTAATGAAAGTCAAGTGGTTGCTTAAAGGAGTGAGTTTGACCAAAGTGGGAGAGTGGCAACGTAGCATATGAGTTCTATGGTAAGATAGATGTGCATCTTGAGGAGAAGTTTGGAGGGATTTGGGAATTTTAGTGGACGGTGATTGGGTCCACGGGCTTAAATTGAAATATTGACTATTACGACGGGAGATAAGATGCAACAGAGAGGAGTTGTTCGATATGAAGAAGGATGAAACATAGTTATGAATTGGAAGATATGGTCGCACATTTAGTAGACATCCATAAAGAGTAAATGGACTGGTTTAGTTGGAGAAGGAGAACGGGCGTAGGTTGGGGTATTGATGTCGTGGAAATTGTGCAGTGTAGCGTCGTTGGAAGGTGTCAGTTGGTAATTTTTGCAAGTGGGTTATCTTATGTGAGAAGGTCAGTGGTTGTGTGGTTGGCGGAGTTTCTGCGAGGGACTTTACTGACTATTCAGTAAGAGGTCGAATACGAGAATGTGGTTAATGACTCAGAGTGCTTGTGAAATGCTGACAAAAGGATTTCAAGGAATTTGGCGAGTTGGTTATGCAGGATCATGTCAACAATGAAGAAAGAATCTTGGTGGGTTCCAAAGTTGTGTAATAGTATCTTCAAGCTAAGTGGGAGAGTCCCACCGCCTACGATTGGGTTGCATGGTTATCTACTTGTGAGGTTTCTGGTCATTGGTGTATTGGTGGGTTATTACGACTAAGGGAAAGGAAAATCAGCGGTGATTTGAGCAAAGGATTGAGGAATGTGTGCTATATTGGGCCTTATCGATTCATGTGCTAGCAGAGCCTTGAAGTTGATTATATTCGGGACCAAGTCAAAGTGGGTGACTCTCAACAATAGTCCTAGTGAATTCAAAAGTTAAAATGCGGTGCCTAAGGATTTCAAGCCCACAGTATGGTTATGAATCAAACTTTTGCAACAGATTATAAAAAAGGGGCTTAGAGTGTTCTATGTTATCTTCAGCTTGCAGTTTATGGAGGAATGAGGGGAAAATGAATTCGGATTCGTAGAGGAATTTTCAGAATGAGTGTATCAGTTAAGGATGCAAGCATGCACACAAGGAGGGTATGAGATGGTTTGTGGGATTTGAGACAGCGTGGTCTCGTGGTACAAGGCCACTCGGGAGGAGTGCAGATTGAGTCGTTATGTGTTGAGTGGAGTTATCATTATTTCTAAGACAAGTTAAAGATAAGTTAGAAGAAGTCAGGTTTGTTAGTCATGGTTGAATTGGCATGGTGGTGGCAGTAATCAGTACCTCCAGCGTGATTAGATTATGCAAGTGATTTGTGGCGGTACGTGTGAGGCTTGACGGCCGCCGTAATTGGTTTATTTGGGGGTAATTAGGTATTATGGCCTGTGATGTGTAGGCGGATCCTGGAAGGGTAGTGTACTTGAGGATTTGCATGTTCTACAGTTATGAGAATTCACTCGCGTTTTGTTATGGTTCTCTTGGAATGAGTTAGGTAAAAAGTTTCTATATGATGAATTGTTCACTCTAATAGTGGTTCAGGGGTTATGATGAAATTCTTGTGCTGACACATATTGGCATGTCAGGCGCAATAAGCGGTATGGAATTTGAAAGTTGAGGATCGAGGTTGTAGTCTGGTGTTGACAAGGATGTCACAAACTCAGATGGGCAGGAAATGATTTAGATATTTAGAGTAAGCTGGTATTGTCTTTAGCGTAACCTGAGACCGGTGTATTGTGAAAGAGGCTTTGCATCCTAGTTATGGATTCTTGAATTACTTTACAGCGTTAATGTGGCCGGTGGTATGGATGTGCAGACTTGTTACCTTGTGTGAAAGGTCGTAGGAGCGTTACCGCGGGAAGATTGTACAAGTGTGACATTGTAGTCACTTGATTTATTGAAGATAAAAACCAAGTATGAAGAATATGGTGATATCGCTTATTTGAGAATTTATGCTTGGAGGGTGCTCGGTTGATTTGCTTGCGGACAATGGAAGTTTGCTCAGTTATGATGGTTTTTCTTGTGTGTTATCTGAACCAAAAAAGGGGAGGGGGGGGGGTAATTAGAGACCCGTGAAAGGTTATTAGCCTAGTACGGTGCGATCATAATCGACTTGAGTTCTGTGGATGGATTTAAATATGAATACCGGCTCTATATCAGGCCAGAGGTGTTCATTTCAGTATCGCGCTCCTCGTGGAAAAGTATTAGAACGTTGGGTGTTATTTCGGTGTCTGGTATTTCATATGATACTATATTGTGTCGTGTGAGTTGTGCAACGGCTTGATAATTTTCTTATGTGTTGAGATTCCGCGTAGCGATGGTATTATGTGAGCAGGTGGCTCGTGAGATTCAGATCATATATCGCACCTCAGTTGTGCTTGAGTTTTGTAGCTTCTGGAGCTAGGGATGGTATTGTGCACTTATCGTTGCTTGTGACCAATATTCAGTATTTTGTAGTAATGAGAAATTTAGCTCGATGTGTATCTCCTTATGTGAAATTTATGTGTGGATCGGGTGGCACGCCTCCACAGGTATGTTATTTGGATTGGGCTGCACGCTGCAACAGTGTGATGTTGAGTACGGTTTTCTATATTATATTTGTGTGTGTTTTGTTTCCCATTTTCTGAGGAAAGTTCATATTAGTGCGTGAGTTGAGTAGTTCCTCCCAGAGTTCGTTTTCCTTATGTATAGCATTCGAGGTTGTAGTTTATTAGCACATTGTGGCATCACATGAGACTTTTGGTCATGTCCGGGGTGGTTTATTGCCTGAGCGGTTCGTACTGGCAGAGAAGAGATTAATGGATCTAGGATCAGTGCAATCAGATCATATGAAGTGTATTAAAGAACAAACATAATTATTTGGTTCATAATGAGGTGATGATTCTAGTCAAGAGGAGAGGTTCAATGATTTGTTGACTCTGCAGTTGGTTATGAAATTCTACATATCTCGTTTGTCGTGGCGGTTATGTAAAAGTTGGGGCAAGATGTATATAGGTCATGAGATGCATTGGAAATATCAGATTCGTGGAATTTTGGCTATTAATTAGAGAATGTTATTATGGTTAGGTGAATTATGCGGTGTATGGTGTTAATTCAGCAAAGATATGCAATCATCTTCTGGTACATCGTGTGGTGATAGATACTGTGTTTGTATGTTGGAAACAGGCCTGGTAGAGAATTCCGAGTGTTGGAATTTGGCTCTAAGGCTTATTTGGCTAAGTAAAAAGGGAAATCTTCAGATTGTTCGAGAAAATATACTCAACTGGGTTGCGGTAGCACGGGCAGGTGCACGAGGTGTTAAACAGTGATTTTGGACAACTCTAGAGTAGTTCTTAGCACGTTCGAGGATGAACGTATGTTTAAGTGGGAGAGAATGTAACGACCCGACCGGTTTTTTGAGCTCTAGCGAGTTGTTCGAGCGTTTGAGGCCATGGGCAGCTTCGTTTCAGGTATTATGACTCATAGGCGTGGTCAGGATTGAATTTCGGGAACTTCAGAGTCAATTTGGAAAGAAAAATTCTCATTTCGGAAGCCTTAAGTTGGAAGGATTGGCTAAGATTGGATTTTTGAGTAAACGACCTCGGAATCGGGATTTGAAGATTCCACCAGGTTCATATGATGATTTCGGATGTGGGCGTATGTTCGTATCGGGTTTTGGATGACCCGGGAGCGTGTCAGTGCATATCGTGGAAGTTAGCATTTTAGAAGAATTTCATAAGTCTCGGTTGAAGTACATTTCAGTGATATTGATGTTAGTTTGGGATTCCGAGTCTGGGAATAGCTTCATATGGTGATTCTGGTGTTGGGAGCGCGATCGGAAGTAAATTCGGAAGTCCGTAGGTCAATTTAGAGTCATTTGGCTAAAGTTAGTAATTTAAAGTTTTTAAGAAGTCCAACCAGAAGGGGAAATTTTGATATCGGGGTCGGATTCCGATTCCAGAAGTTGTGGTAGGTCCGTAATGTTGAATGTGACTTGTGTGCAAAATTTGGGGTCAACGTGATTTGATAGGTTTCAGCATCGAACGTAGAAGTTCGAAATTCCAAGTGTATAAAGATTCAATTGAGTTACGATCCACTGTTTTGATGTTATTTGAGGTGATTTGAGGCCTTGAGCAGATCCGCATTATGTTTTGGAACAGGTTGATATGATTGGACAGAGTCCCGCGGGCCTCGGGTGGATTCCGGGTGGTTAACGGATCGAATTTGGAGTTTGAGGAAGAGCTGAAGAACCTGGTGTCTGGTGTGATCGCACCTGCGCAATAAGGGTCGCAGGTGCGAGAGTCACGGGTGTGGCGTATGGAGCTGAGGAAGCCGCAGGTGCGGGTGCATGGGCGCACCTGCGGGCGCGCATGTGTGAGGCTGGAGGCCACAGGTGCGAAGGTCGGGGTTAGACAGTGTGTTATTTTAAACCGAGGTCTAGGCTCATTTGCACTTCATTTCTTCCATGGAAGGCGATTTTGGAGCAATTTTGGAGTGGCATTTTCGGCATCTTCCATAAGGTAAGTGATTTCTTCCCATCTTGGGTTAAATACTTGGATTATACATCGATTAGGCATGGAAATTCATGGGAAATTAGTGAAAACTTGGGGTTTTGGTAGAAAACTTATAAATTAGTATTTTTGGATTTTGACCACGAATTTGGGCATGAAATTGAGAGTAAATTATATATTTGAGTTAATGAGGCTATGGGTAAAGTTTAACTTCGAAAAATTTCAGAATCCGCGCACGTGGGCGTGATGGTGATTTTAATCGACTTTTGGATCGGGGTTAGAAATTGTTATAAATTAAATTATAATAAGTATTTGAGTATATATTTATGGATTTGCACAATTTTTGGCTAGCTTTGGGGCATTGTGCATCAATTTGAGTCATCGGAAGGGCTTGAAAGTCGGTTATGGAACTTCAGAGCGAGGTAAGTCTCATTTCTAACCTTGTAAGAGGGAGTTGTCCCCATAGGTAAAATTATTAATTATGTGATACTATTTGTGGGGGGCTACGTACGCACGAGATGACGAGAGTCCGTACGTAGCTACTAGTTATGCCTATGTCCTGTAAGGTTAAGAAAGTAGAACCTGATCTTTTTGACACGTTCTCCTGTATTCACTTTAAAATTCATGACTTTGACTTTCATGAATGTGCCTTTTTCTTTTAGACTGAAAAATCCTTTCTTGAGAACTGAAAATAATTCGAATATGCCATTTCTAGTTCATCATAACAAAGAGCCAAATATAGAACTCGCTCTATTGTGGCATTCGAAGTAGTTTCAAGTTAAATCACCCTTGTCCAATATAGGTGGCCGTTGGTGATTCCAATCAAACAAAATTCTTTCATCTTTGATAATATCTTCATGATGCTTAAGAAATTTAATCCCCTCACTGTTGCCCAAGGTTATGCATTAATTCATCCCAGGATATAATGGAATAACTATTCTGTGATAGCGGCACTACAAATCATAGAGCTTCAGCGAACTCAATAAAAGGAGCAAATCACACGTGACACTTATATTTATTTGGAAAATAATGCTACAATGTAAAAAAGAGGGGAGAAGTTTTCAGATTTTCCATATCTAAAAAATGAGGCCAAACCTCTAAATTTATAGACAAAGGAAGGGTGGTATGGAGAGGTGCAATCCAAAAGGTGCCTCTTCCATTTCCCATTCACACCCTTTAAAAGAATAAAATGCAACAATTATTGCTAAACATTCCTTTAAGAAAGGATGATGATGAAGATGAAGATGAAATATTACATATCTACTAGAAGAATATTTCAGCAGTATTCAGTCGACATATATACTATACTTGAAATGCAGAGCCTAGAGATTTGCATCAACGATATACAAATGCTATTGCATTACTGCAGCGCGTCTCTGTACGTATTTCGTTTATAACTATTGTTTCATCTAAGTTTCAATGATGATAATTGTGCAAAACTAAATTCTATCTATTTCGGTTGCAGGAATCAAGTCACCAACAAAAGGAAAGAAGCTATCAAAGGAGGTGATAAGGAAGGACAAGAAGTTAATGATGCTAACTGAAAGGAGACGATGCTAGATCAAAGGACAAGAAGCCATAAAAAAGGAAACCAAATCAGTCTTGCCAACTAAGTCTCAATCAAAGGATATCAAGACTATCTAACAAGGAAATATATCAAGTGTAGCTCGAGAATATCAGGCATCTACTCAAAGACAATATTGAAGATTGACCAGCCAAACCGAAGC
Source organism: Nicotiana knightiana (assembly GCA_005239525.1). Lineage (NCBI taxonomy): Eukaryota > Viridiplantae > Streptophyta > Magnoliopsida > Solanales > Solanaceae > Nicotiana > Nicotiana knightiana. Next base: position 13,782 of record ML419491.1, read on the forward strand.
CTCAAATCACTCCATAAAATGAGGACATGATAAGGAAGGACATAAACGAATTCAGCCCATCTCAAGTGCAGGATTCAAGAGGCACCCCTTGGGTCAAATCTCTTCTGTGCCTCAATCAAATCAATCTGCAACGACTCTCAAACTCTCTTATAAGAATACTTCCAAGTTCAAAAAGAATATTTACGCAACTACAAACATTGTCTTCTAAGTCTCTCTAGTTCTTAACACAAGCACTGTATTCTTCAGTTTACAGACATCATAAAAAATAGGAAGAGTTAGAACAAGAAAAAGAGTTGTGTCAACATTCAGAAATTATAGTTGCTAAACATCGTTGGTGGTGAATGAATTAAAACCATCATTGTTTTAATTATTTATCAAGATCTAAGAGAACCCTTGTGACCCAAGGGAAATTGGACATAAGTACTACACCGGTATCGAATCAGTATAAAAACTGTTGTGTCTTGTTCTGCTTTCGATTCGTTCCATATCACTTTATCAGCTATCTCGATGTTGTTCCAATTGTTATTTCTGCTTCTTATTCTTTTTTTCTTTGAGTTGGGGGTCTTTCAAAAACAGCCTCTCTACCTTCTCAAGGTCTGCCTTCCCCAGATCTTACTACGTGGAATTACACTAGATTTGTTGTTGTTGTTGTTGTTGGTTGTAAACGCCCACGCAAGTATACGTGATCGTAACAAGTAATATAATGTTAAATCGAATGTCTAACCCACAAGGACTTGCGTAGACTACTTGCTAAATCACTCTAATCGTTATTTAATTAAGCCAAAATAAAATCAAGGATGCAACTATTTTATACTAGGATTCTATGAAATAACTAATTATCAAGTGATAAAAATATTGTTATGTATTCAGTAGAGAAAAATATTCCAGGGTTGTGATCTATTCACCACTCGTATTGCATTCTAATTAACTCTCCCTTTCATATAA
>ML419492.1:0-20995 GCA_005239525.1 Nicotiana knightiana
TGATGTTACTGCTATTAATTCCATATTTTCTTCATCTTCGTTGTTGCTTAAATTTTGTTGGATAGTGTATTGGTTGTCAATTTGCATTATTAGCTGCTCTTCTTCTTCTTGTTCATTCACAAACTGGTATAAATTTATTGGAGGAGGGGTGATTGTTGTAGCATTCTATATTCTGAAGCAGATGTAATGTTAGAAAGTTGTTGCTCGTTGTCTACTACCACTATTGGGTGCCCTAGATCATGTTGATAATCACCAAATTGTTCTGAAGCTGCTATATTGTCAAGAGATTGGCTGAATGTTGCAGAACGTTGTATTTTTCGACTACAAAATGACAATCCTTGTAGACTGAATCAATTGTGAGCAAATGTATACAAGTACTGAGTTCTTCATCTGAAGTTACAAGCATACCTTTGCTTGTATTTAGTTTGATATCAAACCATATCTTTACAGAATATCCGCTTGAATCAATATTTGTAACTTCACTAATTTTTTTCAGGAAAGAATTGAATGATACTTNGAAAAACTTCAGCACATTCAGTAATGAAGTATTAGAAAATGAACTAAAAAACTTCAGCATATTTGTGCTGAGGTTTTTCATGACAAATATATTGTATCAAGGAGAAAACCTTCAGCACATTCAGTGCTGAAGTATTACAAAATGAACTAAAAAACTTCAGCATATTTGTGCTGAGGTTTTTCATGACAAATATATTGTATCAAGGAGAAAACCTTCAGCACATTCAGTGCTGAAGTATTACAAAATGAACTAAAAAACTTCAGCATATTTGTGCTGAGGTTTTTCATGACAAATCTATTGTATCAAGGAGAAAAACTTCAGCACATTCAGTGCTGAAGTATTAGAAAATGAACTAAAACTTCAGCATCTTGTGCTGAGGTTTTTCATGACAAATCTATTGTATCAAGGAGAAAAACTTCAGCACATTTAGTGCTGAAGTATTAGAAAATGAACTAAAAAACTTCAGCATCTTGTGCTGAAGTTTTTCATAAAGCTCATTAGAAAACTATTGTATCCAGGAAAAAAACTTCAACAAAGTTTTTGAAAAAACTCATCAAAAAACTATAGAACACAGTACATAACTTAAGCATATTATTAGTGCTGAAGTTTAGCCAAAAAAACAAATTGTTTAGCAAATAAAGCAAAAAATTCACCAAAACTTTAGCAAAAAATCTCAGGTATCATGAACATCAGTCAGATTCGAAAACTTACAATTTGAATTTTTGTTTGGGAGAGGAGATCTGAGAAGAGACGGAGGATCGGTGAAGTGTTTTGTGCGTGATTCAAATATGAGAAGAGACGGACGTGATTCAAATATGAGAAGAGACGGAGGTGCGTGATTTTTATATGTTATGCCAGGGGTAGAATGGTCATATTAGTGCGGATTTTTTGTCAGCTGGCTACCAAATCAATAATTTTTAAAAATAGGATATAGGTTAAAAGGTGGCTGCTATGTAGGGCATGGCTGCAAATCGCCCTTTATTTAATGCACCGTCTTATATTATAAAAATTCTATTTTCCCTGTATACTACATCAAATTCTCTTCCACTAGGTTAGTATTTGACTCAATACCTATAATTAAAATTAATTCTCTAGTCTCACAATTAGTAAGTACATAAAATATTTCGGATTATTACAAATAAAGAGGAGCTATGGACAAGGAGTATCTCCCTTCTTTAATTTGTGGAAGAATAGGGTAAATGGATAAATTCTTGAATATTTTTTAAAGATATTAAATGCTTCCATTGGTGGAAGTAAATATAATCCTTCCTTTTTCCTCCTTCAACAAGAATAATTGTCACATTTTCTTGTTTATCTAAGGACCATACACAAATGTAAATGAATATCAATACCACAACAGTGAAAATTTCAACTATTTAGTTCTGTAAATGAAATTGGTTATAGTTGAAGTCCACCCACAAATTGTAAATACACTTGATCATAACGAAAGAGCAATATTTCTTTTTCAATACTGCATTTACCTATAAGTCACACGAAGATAACTTTACCGTTGCTCCAAGGCTATTGTCTCTGTATGACTTATATGTCACGGATTCGAGCCGCGGAAGCAGTCACTAATGCTTGCATTATGGTAGACCGTCTACATCACACCACCAGGGGTGCGACCCTTCCCCGGATCCTGTGTGATGGGGATGTTTTGTATACCAAGCTGCCCCTTTTTTTTTATACTAACTTGAAAGGGATGGAACAGCACCCTGCCCAAATTATCCGGACAGGAGTAACCTAAAGCCTCTATCTCATTGGCAATATGTATCATGTTTTTCCGCAGTCTCAGGGCACGACTCTATGGGTTATGCTACCTCAGTTTCTGAACAAGTCCATGCCCAAATTCTTTCTTGGTTGTCTTGTGTGCATGGAGCACATTGAACCAAACATGGAACTAACATATGGAATATCGTTGATATATATTGGGTCAAGCGTTTTGTTGCAGAGGATAATGATCCAGTTAGCAGAATGCCAATAAATACAATGAAATCATATGTTGGCTGCTTGTTGGGTTCACGGTGGAACGCAATGGAACCAGAAATGACAGTCACTATGTTCTTCTAGCTAACATGAATGGATGTTCACAATGGATCAACAAGGACCAGGAAAATCCAGAAAACATCCCCTGCTAATATTCTACTGGAAATTCCAGAAGAATTAAGGCGGTTCAGCTGTTGGTCTAACCATGTGACGCTTGTAATAGATGAGAAAGAATTTAGTCAAGCTTCATTTTATCAAAGGAAGGACTAAAAACCTGGGTTGAAGAGGAATTCCCAGCACAGAGCCTCCTGAAGTCCTGCTGAAAGATGAGAAGTAAAGTCTCACTGTGTGTCGAAACACATTATTCTCTTCCTTCTGTACATAACACGCATAAGCACAGGCAAGATGAGACAGCCAAAACGCAATTTGCATTGGTCTGTGCCCATGAAGCTTGTTACGTTCTTGGAGAAAGTTAAAACAACTAGAAAAGTGAGGAGTGTTTTACTCAATCATGCACTACTGGTATAGTAGGTGCCGCCTATAACCCATCTCATTAAAAGAGAACAATCGTATCTGGGTCTAATTGACAAATATCTTATGAGAAGTTATATCGATAGAAATCAGTTAGAAGAGTATACAAAAAAAATGATTTCAATTCGCGGAAGAAAACGTAAGCAATTGGATAATTTAAGAGCCACCTTCTGTGTTATTGTCTCTACTATGCTTAGTATCAAAATCCCATGGATATACAGGGAGTGTGTAAAGTGGGATGTAGTAGGTAATCCACTTCACATCTAGCAGAGTCCCTCATAACTGGTAAGATGCATCATACATCAAAACCCACGAATCCATCACCACATGGTGCATGAAACCACAGGCTAAGGGCATTTTCATAAACAGTTGATTTTAAAGGGTACAAAACCAAGTTTTAAAATTTATCGAGTATGTATACAAAACCAAGTTACCGTGCACATAAGCAGTTCACATACGAACCAACTCTGATTCATTTACAGATATAATTAGAATAGGTAACAACCTCACATATTGGAACTTAAGAGATTTTTTTCTGTTTCTTCTCCTGCCATTCTTTGATTTCAGCATCTATCGTTGCTTTCACTTTTGAATGAAACCCAGGGTATGGTTCATAGCCAAAAAAAGATTGGAGGGCCTGTGAGGAACCAATAAAAGTCATGAAAATATTAGATCCAACGCAACCACTGAAAGCACTTGTGTCCTAACATAGAACTAGTATTATTACCTCGAGGAGCACAAAGAATGGTGCCATAAGGAATGCTTGTGTAAGATTGTCCAATAGAGCAGGTGCTCGCTTCTACAAAATTGAATAACAATATGTCATGCGACCAAATTAATGGAAGCTTTGAGAATCATGCACAAAATTACTAAAAATGATCACCTCAAACACTCCATGACCTATAAATTGTCCAGTCCAGCAAAATAACTGAGCCACTAGAACAACCTGGCAATCCATATGTTTGTCATAGTTAGCACCAACAGCCCACATACTTGATTCAAGAATAACTAGACATATCCAAAAGTATTTCCCACCAAGGAGATCATACATTATACATCTGTGTCCAGCTCATATGAAATTTTTTGATGAGTGTCCAACTAGTAATTAGTTATTGGTTCTTGGCCTCTAATAATAAATAGATAACGCCCAAGTTTGATTAAATTCGATGTGACCAAACAACAAAAGGCTATTTTGGTCTACCCTAAAGAACTGCTATAGCTTAACACGTCCAGGAGTTAGATCCTCGGCGTACATAGGAGGCTCATACACATCAAAACACAAAAAATCAGTAGACATGTTGTGTCTATGGTACAAGTTCAAGGTAAGAGAGGAGAAAAGAACATCCATAGCCAGTATAGATCAAAGAGATCAAGTTAAAACACTGAATTTAAGGAATGCAAACTGAGGTAGGCAATATAGCATGTATAACATGTTGTGTCATGTGGTGTGAACCGGACATATGGTAGCTACACGTCACTACTTTTGTCAGAAGCTTGTGAAATTTGTTAGCAAATTCAGCTTAACGACTTCACTTGTAAATGGTGTCACACTAGTACCGTCAGTATCATGTCTAAGACGCTGCAAATAAGCTATATTTCAATTAAACTGTAGTTTCCCCTCTTTGAGCTATATTTTGCTAGTTGTGTATATAGCAACAAAATGACTGCTTTAGGCCAGTTATTAGAAAATACAGTTAGAAAGTGCATGGAATCAATAAATGGCATTTGATACAAAAGGCACAAGCAAAATATAAGATTGCCAAGTGCAACCCCCGATTAGAAGAGTTCCCAGTTTCTACAGCTAATAAAACATTGCCTGTATTCATTTTCTCAGCGTAATTACCTGTTTCTGATTCTCCGGTTGCATTAACTAGCCTGCCCAACTGGGCTAATCAGGAATTATTCCTGATTGTTTGTCAGTACAGGGTAAGTCCGACATACAGAGAACCCCTGATTTACCTTAAAAGGCAACTTATTTAATATAGGAATGAAATGAACCCGATTAAAGCAAAATAGATTCAAAAGATTCATGTAGCTGACTCAAGTAATTTAGGATTGAGTTTTAGTTAATTCATTGACTGAGTGACGGGGTGTAAGAACTTAATCAAGGACGAGGAAGGGGTACAAGAACACAGTAATAGATCAAGCATATCATGTGTAAATGTTTATCAAGGGGGAATTGGGATTCAAGTAGTCTAGTTGGCGAATAAAAGAAGCAAGTGACAATTTGGAGTCAGCTTGAAGATTTGATTAACAATTAACAATAAGCTGAAAATTTGAAGTCCTGAGACTCCAATTGCTGGTAATAAATATAATGAACAATCAAGGAGAACAAACAAATAGGTAAGAAAGGAAATTAAGCTAATAAGAGGCCAAAGAATAAAAAATTTAGGGAAATTCGAAAAAACAATAGAAAACGAGAGAAGACCAACTACCTTCCAGGCGAGAGAGAAGCCCAATTGACGAGCAACCATAGTGCTAGAAACCCAACAAATAAAACAGAGCAAAGCAGCCAAAGAGCCAGCTTTCTTGTCCAAAGCCACGTAGAACAGTGCATAAATCAAGGCAAACAAGAACCCGAAATTAAGGACTAAGGAGCTGTGTTCACAGAGGTGAATCGGAGGCAAATTGAAAAGTGGCGGCGTAAAATCGAAAAGAATAAGACCGGTGAAAAAGATTGGCCAAACAAACACCATGTGAATCAAGATATTCACTGGGTTGCTGTGGTAAGCGCCATAAAATGCAAACTGCTTCTCTAAGTCAAATATTCCCATACTTTCCTTCACCCTCTCCTCCTTCTGCCTTTGCTCCTTTTAGGTAATTATGACGAAATTGGGGTTGAATGATTTGGAAGAATTAGGAATTGATTTGTTGATTTGTTATGCTTCCTTACCAATTACCATCTTTCTCCTTTTTTTTTTACCCTATATCTGGTCAAAGGCGTGTTCAGCTTCTTTCCTTTTCACACTTTCTGAAAATAGAGTTTTATATAATTATTCTAGAAGCAAAAAAGATAAGGAAGTAGTAGTAGTAGTAGTAGTTTTTTTTTTAAGTTTTATTTAATTACTAACAGGAAAAGATGAACTTGAATTTTGGCTTGCCGGACCTATTCTGAATACCATAAGTGTATACGAGAATAGACGTTTATATTCATCGTTTACTTTTTTCTAACCATATATATATAATGTATACATTGATTATACATAATTATATACATATAATATATAAATTATACATATATTATACTTTCACTGGCTATTTTAATTTAAATGGTTGTGTGGACGGCTATTTGCGTTAATTCTTCTTATAAAAACTTCTTTCATCAAAGTTCAGCTAACAAAAAAAATCGGTCATTGATCCTCAGATTATAATAACATAATTGGAAAATAAAAATTTTCATTAGGAGTATAATTATGAGGTTGGATATAGTGAGGAAAAAGCACTATTAAATCGGTCGACTTTGTTACTCGAGGTATTTATTATAGGTTTGGTAGAAAACGTACAAAGAGGTTAAAGCTGGCAGACGTGAAAAAGAACTACGCAACTATCCGTCTTCACCTCTTAAGAGCAGAAGAGTAGAGAAAATGGCCCATGCAGGTCTCGAACCTGCGACCTTCGCGTTATTAGCACGACGCTCTAACCTACTGAGCTAATGGGCCAGCTGTTAGTTGAGACATATAAAATTTAATAGTACATTACAACACAGTCGTGGACCTTATCCAATCACCTACTTGTATGGGGCCAAAAAATATTTTTGATATGGGTAAGCCACATCAGCATTACAATAATCCTCGTCAATCGTCACGTGCTATTAGTAAGGTCCCCACAAAGATCGGGCTCGAGGCAAAGTAATCTCTAAGCAATGAAGGATGTGGTCGAAGAGTCAACAAGATTAAGATCGTGAAGTCATCGTGGATCAAGATCGAGGTCGAGGTTGACCATCTTAAACGGGGTTATAACGACCAGGAGCGGATCCACCCTTATGAGTAGGGGTAGTATGGTACCCGCTCGGTTGGTAAAATTATCATATATTTATGTATAAAAAAATTTAAACTAGGTTAAACATAGGATTCTGCCACCCCATCCGCAAACTAGACAAATGTGCCATGACTAGTAGACATTTTAAAAAGTTTTTCTCATGTGTAAAATTCAAGTTTGAATTTATCTTGAACCTTGTCTGACTTTCCCTTTTCGTTGTGCTTTTTATTTCTTTCCTCCCAGTCATTTTCCTTTTTGGTTACCTCCCAATTTTCTATTTTTCATTTATTATTTTAATTTTTCTCTTTTATTCTATTACTTTATCTATGATATTTAGCAAGAACACTCAAACAAGAGCCTCCAAAATTTAAAAATTTCATAATATAAGCATTTCTCTTAATCTCAAATCTTTTAGTTTTCTTCTTTCAAAATAAAAAAAAACTTGGGTCTTGATTTAGATTGAGATCAAATTAATTCAAAATTTATGTTATTCTTTGACTGGTAAATACAATTTAAATCTCTTTGGTAATAAATTATGATCAATATTTCTCATGCATTAAATTTATGATTTTAAGTTTTGAGATCGTGTAGTTTATCTAATTCCGCATTTACTTATGGGGTATAATTTATCTATTGAAGATATTTTTTTTTCTTATTCTGATCGGTGGAGTTCCCTTATTAAAGATTTTATTTTACTTGTGCAAATTTATTTTTAGCATACAAAAAAATATATTTCCCTAGTGAAAATATTGATTTTACTTGTATTATTAATAATAAAAGTGTGATTCCTTCTTTAAGATGTTAATTATATTTGCTTCTTAATGTCTGAGATGTAATTTTTATACGACAATAATAACATATATGCCCAATGAAATTTTATAAGTAGGGTCCGAAAAATTGATGTAATTTTATATTTGCAAATAAAGTACTTATTAAATTGCCCAAATAAACTAAAAAATGAACCGAACAATCGTTCCGAACAAACTATATATTAGTAGTTATTATAAGGTGTACATTAAATAAAATTTTAGTATCGATCACCTTTAAATCCTAGATCCGCCCCTGATAACGACTAGTTCTAAGATAAGTCATAAAAGGCAATATTCTAGTGGATATTCTCTGCATATGTATTATTAGGGTTTTCTAGGAAAATGTTCTCTATAAATAGAAAGAGACACAATGACAGGGGACATGAGATATTTATTTGTAAAGAACACATTGACTTTGTAAGAGAGAATCTGGTCTTATCCATATATAAAAACAACCTTTTTACCAAGATTCATGCTTAGCATTTCCGCCGGATCCAAGAACAAACATAAATGTTCAAAGACTTATCAATCATTCATTATTGTCAGAAAGAACATCCACTGATCTCATCCCTTTTCGGGTGACTCACACGTTTTATTTACTTAAAGGTCATTTATTTCTATATTACTATTGAATGTCATACTTCACTTTTTTGGATCATTGAATATTATTATTGTTTATATTCACCGGCATCCGGATAAATAAACTAGTTATTTGCCACGGTCCCGAAAACTTTATCTTTAGGATATTATTTTTAACTAGGATTAACTCTCTTTCATTAATATAATTGGTTGGACCAAAATCGGTATTTTTGGGTCAAACATGACTGAGTGGCGTAAACGAAACAGGAATAGCAAGTAATGTTTAAAATAACTTTTATGAACTAATCATGTTGCAATTAATTTACTTTTGCGTGTGAATTCTATCATGTTAAGAGACACAGTTTACATCATGTTCATTGCTTGGGGTTGCTTTTTCTTTGGTTACACCAAAGGTGGGTCTTAGTTTTCCCTTTAGTTCTGTATTTGTGAATTTTGGTGAAACAAACTAAAGTGGCATCTCTCAAGCTGGTAATTTTATTAAAAACATATGTCTGTCCCCTTTTACAATGATTCAGAACAGTATAGAGGAGATGGAGGTGATGGTAATGGACATTGGGTTTATGATAAGTTACAATATTTCCAAAATTATCGAAAACTAACTTTTCTCATTACATAGAAGACATGTAGTCAAATGCGTTGACAAACTTAAACGTGAGCGAAGTTTAAAATACGGATGTATCGTATACTCAGGGCGGATCCACGATATAAAATGTGGTTCACGTGAACCCGTGATCCTCGGGTTAAAGTATATATATAATGTACATAATTTGACAAAAATACATATACATATTTGATGGAACAGATAGTTAAAAGAGGCGAAGTGGTTCATTGATTTTGGCTCTTAGGTCCCGCAACCTAAGGTCAAGGGATCAAAACCCTTACCAATTTTTTGTTTAATTTTTACTTCTTACATATTTCTTTTCTTTCTAACTTTTATTTCTTAAATATTTCTTTTCTTTCTATGTCTACTAACGTAACCTTTTTTTTTTCTTTTCTTTAAATCACTAAAACAATCAATTCCCAACTTCCCAGTTCCCGCACGCTTGGAGTTTACTCAATTTCCCCGTCCCCAAATATAATATTATTCCCTAAACAAATTCCAATTCATCCAATAAGTACTACTCAACCAATTCCTATATACTATTGTTCTTGTCTCTTGCGTTGATAAAAGTGAACAAAATTTTTAGATCCAAAGCATTTAGAAGATTTTTCAAGTAAATGGTAAAGCTTTATTTCAGTTTGTTTACAAGTTTTGAAAAGATTCTTCTTTTGTTTCAATCAATGGCATGATTTTCTTGATTGGTTTGATTTGTTTCTCCCTATGTTCTCTTAGTTAGGATCTGTAGTTTAAAAGGAGAGATTTTATGTAACTCAACTAACACAAAAATTTACATAAACCAAACTTTGAAATTAAGTATTTCCATTGTGTCAAATTCATGAAATATGAAAGTGAAAAATCATGAAATACCCAACCCAGGGTAATTAGGTTGGGAAAAGATTTGATTACACTGTGAAGGATCTTTCATTTTGACATTTGAAAAAGGAATTCTTATTTGCAATTTGTGCTATTATGGTGCTTCTACTCGTTTAACTCTACAATAAAGTATAGATGAAGGGATTTTTCATTAAATACGTTGGTGTTGGTAATGTAATTAATACCATAAATGAAGATATAGTAGCAATTTGAATCTTTGTTTGCTTATTGAATTCATTTAGGAATGGCAGGCGGGGCGGGCGAGTGCGCGGCAGGTTTTGTCTTAGCCTGTAAAATTTGAACTCGCCCTGCCTCACGTAGTATTTGCACCCGCGTCCACCCATCGCGCCCGCCCACCTTATTTTTTCTCTCTTTTATTTTATTTATTTTTTTATCTTTTATCTAGAACTAGTCTCTTTTATGATATGTTCTCATATTTTTTATTAACTTCAAAGATTATGGGAGGCTTCATCTAAGGAAATAATTGAACATGATAAGATACTTATGAGAATTACAATATCACATCTTGCACATTTAAAAATAAAGTTACTTAACAAAATCTTTGATATCATAATAAATTTTGATTTAACTTTTTATGTTTGATTAAGAGTATATGTTTTTTCTTTTTTGAATTCAAGCTTATATATGAAATTGGAAAAGAACCTATGTCAAGATCAATTAATGAATATTTTCCTTTCTGAGTATTTGAGCAAAATTATTGGGTAATACTTTGATTAGTAAAACTGATCTAGAATTAATTGAGAACTCTATGTTAGATAGTACAGTTTTAGAACTTCCATACAAGGATGAAAATCTAAAATCTGACGTGCAAGAATTTTTTTTCAAATATTATGTTACTTTTTGTTTTAATATATTATACGTGGGCCAGTTTCATCTCCAGAAGACTCAAAAATGAGTTTCCTTCTTTGATAAAAATTTTAAACCCGCACCCGCAAAATATTTTTAAAAAGGTTATTTCAACACGCCCCGCCCCTCAACCGCATATGCTTAAACATACACCACCCCGTATATGTCTAAACCAGCCCCACTTCGCACTTGCACCGTCCCATTGCCAATCCTAAGTTCATTACCTTCAGAGAAGTCAAAACTGTAGGTTAGTTGCAAACTTGATCCAACAAAGTATGACAGTAGATTGGTCCAATTGATCTATTAAGTACTTTCTGTAACGATCCGCCCGGTCGTTTTGCTTTCTAGAATCACGTTCTCCTAAATAAGACTCCCCGTATGTGTTTTTGATGTTCTATGACTTGTGGGGATGGTTAGTTCGGGATTTGGAAGGGTTCAAGTTGAAATCGGAACACTTGGTTCTGTGATTTGGCTTTAAAAGGCTAGTTTGACCTCAGTCAACGTTTTGAGAAACGCCTTGAAATCGGATTTGACGGCTCCAATAGGTTCATATGATGATTTTGTACTTGACCGTATGTTCAGATCGGGTTTTAGATGACCCGGGAACATTTCAATGCCAAATAGTGAAAGTTGGCTCTTTGAAGGTTTTAAAGTTCTTTAAATTTGGTTTGAAGTAAGATTTGGTGTTATCGAGGTCCAATTGGGATTTCGAGCCTGAGAATAGTTCCGTAAGGTGATTTAAGACTTGCCCGTAAAATTTGGTGTCATTCCGAGTAGTCTAAGTATGATTCGACGCTTTCGAGACAATTTGAAAACTTGAAGTTCATATTTTGATTCAATTCGATTTTAGGGTGCGATTCTTAGTTTCGTTGTTGATTTGCGCATTTCGAGAGTTTGAGAAGGTCTGTATTATATTTATAGACTTGTTGGTGCATTTGGATGGAGTCCCGAGTGGCTCGGGTGAGTTCGGACCACCCGAAGCAATGTTGGAAAAACCAAAAATTCCAGTTCTTGTTTCCTTCTTCGCAAACACGGAAGGACTCATGCATTCGCTATGAAGGAAGTGGGGCTGGGGATTTTTGTGGTACGCGTTCGCGATAGCCAGATCTAGTTCGCAAAAGTTTAGGACCTGTGACCTTCGCGTTCGCGTGAGATGACTCGCGTTCGCGTAGAGGAGCCTGGGTTGGGCTTTGGGTCGCTGTTATTCTTCGCGTTCGCAAAGAAGCCCTCACGTTCGCAAAGGGTAGGCCAAGCCAGCCACGGCATTTGCGAGGCCCCTGTTGCGTTTGTGATGAGTCATCTCTAGGGGGCTAAGGCCGTTTGCCTTCGCGAACGCGAGGCCCATTCCGCGTTAGCGATGAAGAAGGCAGCTGAGTAGTGTGTTTTAAAATCGGGACTTAAGCCATTTTTGAGTTTATTTATTGCACTCTTGGGCGCTTTTGGAGCTTTAAAGAGGGGGATTTCAACCTAGTTTTTGAAGGTAAGTAATTTGTACCTAATGTGAGTTTAATATATAGATTATGGGTCGATTTTAACATGTAAATTTGTGGAAATCATGAGTTTAGATGAAAAACCTAGGTTTTGATAAAAACAGGATTTAACCACTAAAATGGTTATGGGATTTAGTGAAAATTATTTATTTGAGCTCATGAGATAATGGGTAACAACTTTCTTGAGAAAATTTCGGAATCCGGGAACATGAGCCCAGGGGTGAATTTTAGGAATTATTCAATTAGGGTTGAAAATTCACTTTAACAGTTAGGATATGAACTTTTGAACATGTATTGACTATTTTATATAAAGTTTGATTAGTTTCGAGTCCTTTGGCATCGAGTTGATGGTTTAAAGCACAATTGTGGATCGGTAAGTAAGCTTTGAGACGATGTAAGTCTCTTTTCTAACCTTGTAAAAGGGAATTAACCCCATTGGTGAATTGATTTAATATGTGCTTCTATTTGTGGGAGTTACTTACGCACAAGGTGACGAGAGTCCGTACGTAGCTACTAATTATGCTTATGTACGGGTAGTCTAAGACCCAAATCATGTTATACTTGCAGATGTTTGCACCCTACTTGCTAATTTAATTGCTTGAGTCATATTGGAACTTGAAAAAGGAATTGTAAAAGGTCAAATTTCATTTACTTGAGTTTTGAACGGGTTACTTGACCGTTGACGAGAATTGGTGTTTCTTTGAATGTAGTCTCTTAATAATCTTGAATTGGTTGTTTATAAAGTATTTTCTCTTCTTGTGAAGCGGGCCGAACGCATCGGTAGGAGAATATATATATCTATGGTTCGTGTCGTTTGACCCTCGGCAATGCACAATTTATATATTTGTATGTTGGATCGGATCGTACGGCCTCAACATAATTCGTGCGTAATAATTCTTGAAGCCCAATTATAATTGATATTGTTTCATTGGATTAAGAGATTAATTTGTTAAATGATGAAAATTAATTTGGGATTTACTATTAGTGAAAGAACTGTTCATTTATTTCTTGTTAATGAGTTTTCAACTGTATTTATATAGTCCATGCTTAATTATAGTTTCAATATTTTATTTTTAGCCCATAGTAAGTGTCGAAGTCGACCCCTCGTCACTACCTCTTCGAGGTTAAACTTGATACTTACTGGGTACATGTTGTATATGTACTCATGCTACACTTCTGCACTAATCGTGCAGGATCTGAGGCAGGTGCATCTGGTTATAATTCCGGGCGCACATCCTCGATTTCCACGAGATTTTGCGGTGAGCTACCTTTCGAGCCCGTTTTGTAGCACTCGAAGTCTTCCTTTTGCTTTTACTGTCTGTCTATTTCACTTCAGGCAATAGTGTTGTATTTCCTTTTGTATATTCTACTGGTGGCTCATACACTTGTGACACCAGGTCTTGAAAATTATGTTAGTAGACACATGATGATTTTTGGGTAATTTACTTATCTCAATGCTCTTAGAATTAGTCATCTCTCATCTTATTAATTTTTACTTCCTATTTATGTACTAATTAAAAATAAGCTATTTTAGAAATATTAAAAGAAACAGTCATGTGGTTAGCTCATTGTTGGCTTCCCTAACGGTAGCGTTGGGTGCCATCACGGCCTATAGGAGAAATTGGGTCATGACAACATGGTATCAGAGCACTAGGTTCACGTAGGTCTTACAAGTTATGAGCAGGCCTAATAGAGTCTGTACTTATCTTCGAGAGGTTATAAGGTGTTAGGAAATTACTCTTTCTTTATTTCCTATCGTGCAGTTGATGTTATACTAAGTATCTATCTCTTATTCTCTCACAGATGGTGAGAACGCGCACGTCAAATGTTCCAGACACGAGAGGAGCTGCTCCCCCTATTGCTAGAGGTCGAGGCAGAGGCCGGGGGAGGGCTCCAACCCGAGGTAGAGGACGAGGGCATCCCAGAGTTGCTCCAGCCATGCCATCAACGAATCCAGTAGAGGATCCCATTATTGAGGAGCAGGGAGAGGTTCCTGCGGCAGAGCATCCCCGATAGATTTCATGTCAGCACCGGGCTTCCAGGAGGCCATGGGCCGTAATGCTGCGATTCATGGATAGTATGACCTAGGATGGTTTATTTTCAGCAAACCTAGCCACATATCAGGCTAGAGGGGGAGTACAGACCTCTACTGCTCTGGCTCCTAGGCATGCAGTCCAGACCACCTGCGGACGGCGAGCCGCAGAAGCCATTGGAAAGATGGACTAGGCTACACCCTCCTGTCTTTGGGGGTGAGCGACATGAGGATCCCCAGGACTTTATTGATTGGTGCAAGGATATACTGCACAAAATGAGGATATTACAGACCCGCAGGGTGGATTTTACTACTTTCTAACTGGAGGGCGGGGCTCGTAGATGGTGGTAGTCATATCTTCTTGGCAGACCAGCAGGTTCTCCTCCCTTGACTTGGGATCCGTTTACACGTCTTTTCTTGAATAGGTATATTCCACCCTCCCAGAGGGAAGAGTTGCGGTTTCAATTTGAGAAACTCCATTAGGGTCAGATGTCAATGACCGCTTATGAGGCGAGATTCTCTGAGTTTTCTTGCCATGCATTTATGATACTTCCTACTGAGGCGGATAGAGTATGGAGGTTTGTTGCAGGGTTGCACTCCGGTATTCAGGCCACTATGGCCCGAGAGGTTGAGATGGAGACTTCTTACCAGCTAGTTGTAGAGATAGCTTAGAGGATTGAGGGTTATCGTCAGCGGGGCCGAGAGAAGATGCTGCGGGACAAGCAATTTCATTATTCTGGAGGGTATACTGGTGATCTGTCTGGGGGTAGAGGTCAGATTGGGAGGGGTCAGCCCAGCAGGCCCACATATCCAGCACCGTTGTCTCCTCGGGGTGCTCCAGTTCGACCTTATTTCAGCGCCATGCCAAAGAGTTCCTACCGCCTACCAGCTATTCAGGGTTCCTCCAGTGGACATTCAGGCCATTAGGGTCAGACTTCAGGACAAAAGTCCACCGTACCGAGAGGTTGTTTTAAGTGCGGGTATTTCAGCCACGTGTAGAGGTTCTGCCCCAGGTTTCGGGGCAAGGCAGTGCAACAGGGTTCTCAACCTATGATTACAACACCAGTAGCCGCACCAGTCGTTCGGCCGTCCAGAGGTGGAGGGCAGGTGGGTAGAGGCTGTCATAGAGGTGGAGGCCAGCCAGGTGGCGCTCCAGCTAGATTCTATGCTTTCCCAGCTGGACCAGATGCAGCGGCCTCAGATGACGTGATCACATGTATTATTTCTGTCTGTGGTAGGGATGTTTCGGTATTATTTGATCCAGGGTCTACCTATTCATATGTGTCACCTCTGTTTGCTCATTTCTTGGATGTTTATCGTGAGTCCTTGGGTACTACTATTTATGTGTCCACTCTAGTGGGCAATTATGTTGTTGTGGATCGGGTCTATCGATCCTGCATTGTTACATTCTATGGTTATAAGACTAGAGAGGACTTCCACTGCTTGATATGATCGACTTTGAGGTCATCCTGGGCATGGACTGGTTATCTCCATATCATGCCATCCTTGATTTCCATGCCAAGATTGTTACCTTGGCGATGCCAGAGTTGCCTAGATTGGAGTGGAAAGGTTCGTCTGTCAGTACACCTAGTCGAATCATCTCTTTTATAAAGGCTCAACACATGGTCGAGAAGGTTTATTTGGCTTATCTAGCCTATGTTCGGGATACTACTGTAGATTCTATGGCGATTGATTCAGTACATGTAGTTCGGGAGTCTCCGATGTGTTTCCTTCTGATCTTCCAGGCATGCCACCAGATCGTGATATCAATTTCTTCATTGATTTGGCTCCAGGTACCCAGCCTACATCTATCCCACCATAATGTATGGCTCCGAAAGAGTCGAAGGAGTTGAAGGAACAACTTAAGGAGTTGCTAGAAAAGGGGTTCATCAGGCCGAGTGTATCGCCTTGGGGTGCACTAGTGTTATTTGTGAATAAGAAAGATGGGACTATGCGGATTTGCATTGATTACCGCAAGTTGAACAAAGTTACCATTAAGAACAAGTATCCGTTGTTGCGGATTGGTGATTTGTTTGACCAGTTACAGAGTGCTAGGGTGTTCTCTAAGATCGACTTGAGATCGGGGTACCATCAGTTGAAGATTCGGGATTCACACGTTCAGAAGACTGCTTTCCAGACTAGATATGGCCATTATGAGTTTCTAGTGATTTTCTTCAGTCGGACTAATGCCCCGACGACGTTTATGGATTTGATGAACTGAGTGTTCAGGATGTATATTGATTCATTTGTCATTGTCTTCATTGATGACATCTTGATCTACTCGTGTAGCATGGAGGAGCACCAGCAGTATTTGAGAGTGGTGCTTTAGACCCTGCGGGAGCAGAAGGTATATGCTAAGTTGTCCAAATGTGAGTTTTGGCTAGATTTTGTAGCATTCTTGGGGCATGTTGTTTCAGGCGAGGGTATTAAGGTGGATCCCAAGAATATTGAGGCAGTTCAGAGTTGACCTCGTCCTACTACAACAACTGAGATCAGGAGTTTCTTGGGGTTAACAGGTTATTATCGCCGGTTTGTGGAGGGCTTCACATCTATTGCAGCACCTTTGACTAGATTGACCCAGAAGGGTGCTTTGTTCCGTTGGTCCGATGATTGTTAGGTGAGCTTTCAGAAGCTCAAGATAGCTTTGACTATAAAACCGATTCTAGTGTTGCCTTCTGGTTCGGGGATGTATACTGTGTATTGCGACGCTTCACGCGTTGGTTTGGGTTGTGTATTGATGTAGGATGGGCGAGTTATTGCATATGCTTCATGTCAGCTGAAGCCCCATGAGAAGAATTACTCTATACACAATTTGGAGTTGACCGCTATTGTTCATGCTCTTAAGATTTAGAATCATTATCTTTTTGGGGTGTCCTGTGAGGTTTACACCGATCATCGTAGATTGCAACATTTGTTCAAGCAGAGGGATCTCAATTTGAGGCAGCACATGTGGCTTGAGTTACTGAAGGATTATGATATCACCATTATTTATCATCCGAGCAAGGAAAATGCAGTTACGGATGCCTTGAGCAGAAAGGCGGAGAGTATGGGTAGCTTGGCATTCATTTCAGTAGAGGAGAGGCCCTTATCTTTGGACGTTCAGTCCTTGGATAAAATACTTGTGAGGTTGGATATTTCATAGCCCAACCGAGTTCTTGCATGCGTCCTTGCCCAATCTTCACAATTGGAGCAGATCAGGGCTCGACAGTTTGATGATCCGCACTTGTTGGTTTTCAGACAAACAGTACTACAAGGTGGTGCCAAGGAGATTAATATCGGCGAAGATGGTGTTATTTTCTCTAGGGTTGTCTATGTGTTCCTAATGTCGACATCTTGAGGGAAAGGATCCTAGAGGAGGATCACACATTTCGGTACTCTATTAACCCAGGTGCTACGAAGATGTATCGCGACTTGAGGCACCATTATTGGTGGCGGCGGATGAAGAAGGACGTAGTTGAGTATATTGCGAGGTGTCTAAATTGCCAGCAGGTTAAGTATGAGCATCAGAGACCAGGTGGCCTACTCTAAGAGATGACTATACCTGAGTAGAAATGGGAGCGCTTTACTATAGACTTCGTAGAAGGGTTGTTGCGGACCTTGCGGAAGTTCGATGTAGTTTGTGTTATTGTCGACAGGTTGACTAAGTCGGAAAACTTCATTACGGTGGTGAACATATATACTTCATAGAGGTTGGCCCAATTTTATATTCAGGAGATAGTTCGGTTTCATGGTGTGCATGTTTCCATCATATCAGATAGAGGCCCTCAGTTCACTTCACATTACTAGAGAGCAGTACAAAGTGAGTTGAGGACCCGTGTAGAGCTCAGTACAACCTTCCATCCACGGACTGACGGGCAGTCGGAGCGGATCATTCAGATCTTAGAGGACATGCTCAGGGTGTGTGATTGACTTTGGAGGGCAGTGGGATCGGTTCTTGCCTTGCCGAGTTTGCTTACAACAACAGTTTTCAGTCCAACATTGAGATGAATTTTTTAGGCTTTATATGGTCGATGTCGTTCTCCCATCGGATGGTTTGATCCCGGAGATGCTAAGTTATGTGGAGCAACTTCGCACAACACAGTCCAGACAGAAGAGGTACACGGATCAGAAGGCGCATGATTTATCCTTTATGGTGGCCGAGAAGGTTCTCTTGAAATTCTCGCCGATGAAGGGGATCATGAGGTTCGGGAAGAAGGGCAAGTTGAGCTCAAGGTTTATAGGCCCATTTGAGGTGTTGAGACGGGTTGAGGACGTTGCTTATGAGCTTGCTTTTCCTCCTAGTTTATCGGGAGTTCACCCGGTTGTCACGACCCAAAATCCCCTACGTAAAGCATCGTGACGACACCTATTCTCTACGACTAGGTAAGCCTAAAAAATTGCAAAACAATAACAAAGTGAAAGTAAAACTTAACAACTAACAACAATAGGTAACTGAATGACTGATAACAACGTCGCTCAGCATGTGTCACACCTCCTTTTTCCGACGAGGGTTGGATATGGGAGTTTTTTCCAATTTAAGTGACATTATGTGGATTTGGGATTTATTTATTAGTTTCAGAATCGCCACCCAAATTTTTACGGTGTTCCGGGACACCATTTATTTATTGAAATCCCAAACCGAGGAAATTTTGACTCTGTTTAAAATGTCTGCGACCAGAAATCCGAGTAATGAATTCTGTTAACTCGGGAGAAGGTGTTAGGCACTCTCGGATTCCGTGGGTCTAGCACGGTCGCTTAACTATTATTATTTGGCCTAAATTGTCTGATTATTTACATATTTTTTGCCTATTGTGCTTTTAGCTTTTTTTCACTTTTTAGCCGCTTTTAATATTTATGGACTTATCTTGAAAACAAGTCACGATGGTGTGCACTTGTCATTTTTAGACACATTATAATTACGCCACATGAAATGCACCCGTAATTAAAACATGTGATTTTTATTATAATTTGAAGTTGAAGACGGGGCATGGGTTGTCTCTCCCGAGTGTTGGTTAGGTAGCTTTGATATAATATTTGATTTTTTATCAAAATTTCGAACTAAAGGTATTCATTCTACCTAGAAGATCTCCTAAAACGATATTCATTGCTCTAAGAGAACATCTTATGGGCTATGGCCTCATCTAGCCCCGTTTTATCACATTAGGCCATCCTAAGTCAGCTCTCCTTGTGATANCTTTTAGCCAATGATTGGCAGATGTGGGAATCAGAACGTCCCTTGTTCGTTTAGATATATACACTTATGAAATTCAGATATCTAAATATGTTAATTATTAATTCTGATACGAATGGGCAAGATGAAATCACTCTACTTCTTCCAGAATTTCATGATTTCTAACAAAGATCATGCCACAGGCGGTTTTATTAATTTTGAAACAGTAATTCTTACCAATTCTGAACAACCTAATCTCACGCATCTAAAGGTTTAAAGTTCACACATATGTATACATTGATTTTTTTGCAAATTTATGAGACACAAGACAAACTGAAGATAATCTACTGATTCTATTCATGTTGAAACTCTGCTGAATTTGAAATAACCATTTTTCCCAAAACCCAAATGGGGTGTTCATACAGATTTTACATACGTTTTTTTTTGTCTAATATCATTGCAAAACAGGAAAAAAAATGTAAACTCGAAATTTCAGGAACATGAATAAGACTAAAATTAAGCGTACAGTCCAGTCTTAAATTACATTACAATGAAAAGCTAAAGAAATACAGGGGGATTATAACTTGACTGCCTCTATACCCTTTCCAGAATGACAGAAACTAGAAAGATAAGATTTTAACTAATTTGCTGACTCGAAACTCTCTTGAGGCCTTACGTTTGAGCCTTCTCTTTGTAATCTGTAGAACACCCCAATATAATTTAGGTGTTGTGCAACCACCAAAACCAAACTGACCATGAAGAGGTCAGTTTTAATCCTGATATTGCGTGTGTTTAAACCATACTATCTGGCAGAATTATTTATGCGCTTTCTCAGTGAATATGATCATAAAAGGATCAACTCAACTCCGGAATGTCATTTTCATACTTTGGACCTTCAGTCCATACTAATTCCTTGACTTGGTTATGCAGGCATTTTAAGAGGATAAATCTGATCATAATAAAGGATTCAGATTCTTTCCTCCAAGGAGCCTTTGATTATCCACTTTATATTCGTAAAGGGTAATTTTCAGCACCCTCAACTACTGTTTAGGCACTACCTAGGGGGTGAATTTGACTATTATAAAGTCATATCCATCTACCCAAGTGCTAAAACTAACATAATTCTAAGATCTATAGGAACTTTGTTTACCTAGGCATTTTTAGAGGATGAATCTGACCATCCAAGGGTTCAGATTCTCACTCTAATGGCCTTCTCAACTACATACTTTATACCCCTTTTGAAGGGTAAACTTCAGCCAACATACTAACATTTGTGCACTTATCATGGGGTGAGTTTGATTATCAACAAATCAAATTCATCTACCCTAGTGCTGATGCTAACATAATTCCAAACTATACAGGGACTTTGATAATTTAGTCATTTTTAGAGAATGAATCTGGACATTTAAAGAGTCCAGATTCCTTATTCCAAAACCCTTTTTGATCACCTATTTTTATACCCTTAAGAGGGTGACTTTCAGCAACTAAACTATTGTTTGAGCACCTGATATGGGGTGAATTTGACCATTATAGAGGGTCAAATTCATCTACCCTAGTGCTGT
>ML419496.1:0-61789 GCA_005239525.1 Nicotiana knightiana
CAAAACAAGTGCACGGCATCACCCTTCGTGCTTTACTCTCATTCTCACCAAAACAAGTACACGGCATCACCCTTCGTGCTTTTACTCTAATAACATGGCACGGCATTATCCTTCGTGCTTTAATATCATAACACGGCACGGCATTATCCTTCGTGCTTTAGTATCATAACATGGCACGACATTATCCTTCGTGCTTCAATATCATAACATGGAACGGCATCACCCTTCGTACTTTAATACTCTCATACTCATAATACAGGACATCACCCTTCGTGATTTACACTCTTCCTCACCCAAACAATATCAAGAACAATATTTTGGCAAGGAAAAACCAAAGATATGACTCATAAATCACCACATCCCGGCAAGGGAGTCAACAATACAAACAATATTATTAACAGCATAACCAGTAATAGAAACACAACATCCCGACAAGGGAGTCAACAGTACAAACAATATCATTAACAACATAAACAGTAATAGGAACCATCACATCCCGGCAAGGGAGTCAAAAATACAAATCATATCATTAACAGCATAGACAGTAACAGAAACCATAACATCCCGGCAAGGGAAACAGCTATAACCAATCTCACCTAAACAATTAACTTCATGGAATAACACTTAGCTTAAACAAAAGGTCCAATAATAGGCAACATCAAAGAAATACCAATAACATAAATATCTAACAATTAGACCTAAGTGGAACTTAAGGGAATAGTCATATAAATCACAAGTAAGACTCACGGGCATGCTTGACTCCAACGAATGGATGTTCCAACTACATCTAGCCAACTATAAGGCTAGATGACACTAATTATAGTCAATTAGGCAAGCTAGGAAGAAAATATAGCATGATGATAAGAGAAGTAGAATATTCAGTTAAGTCAAGTAAAGTCAAATAGCCAACGAAGAATCCAAAAACAAGTAATTCTAATTTAAACAGGAAGGAATGAAATTAACAACCAAGGATTCAAGTGTAACAATTACAAATCATACACAGGTAATATAAGAATCTACGAATCCTAAAAGGGCAATCTAATTGCAAATAAGTACGAGTACACACTCGTCACCTCGCATACTCGGACTACAATCAACAAGGAAGACTCAATCCTAAGGGGTAGTTCCCCCACACAAGGTTAGGCAAGATACTTACCTCGACTCCAAAAATCCAAATCAAACCTCTAGCACCGTTTTTCCTCTCGAATCCGACTCTAAAACAATCATATCTAGACATAATTGACCCAATAACATCAATAAATGCTAAACAAATTAATTCCAATGCTTAATTATAGAATTTCCAACATTCTTCCTAAATTTCCAAAAATCGACCCCGGGCCCGCTTGGTCAAAACACGAGGTTCAGACCAAAACTCGATCACACATTCACCCACGAGCCCGAATATATAATTTATTTTGAAATCAGACCCCAAAACAAGGTCAAATTCCCAAAAATTCATAAAGCCCTAACTCTACCCAACCAATTTCTACCTTTCATTTTATGTTTTTGGGCCTAAAATCTAATAGATGTTGATGAGAAATGGAAGGAAACGAGTTAAAGATTACTTACCTTTCATTTCATTTTTCTTAAACTTCTTCTTCTCCACTCATCTTGGGCGATTCTTGGGAGACTTCTTCACCATAATCACTGGGCGAAAATACACAGTGTGTTCGCGGCCAAAACTCCGCGTTCGCACAGGGTTAACAGGGGATGCCTATGCATTCGCGTGGCTAAGTGCCGCGTTCGCATAGGGTAATTACTACCCACCCACCCCTCCCCCCACCCCAGGTATCCTCTACCATTGTGCGTTCGTACCCCAACCCCTGCGTTCGCACAGTAGGTCCTACACAGCACTCCGCGTTCGCACTTGACATGGTGCGTTAGCACATAGTACTTCCTACCCAGACCCCCCAGACCTCTATAACCCTGTGTGTTTGCACTCCCTTGAGTGCGTTCTCATAGCGTAAAATACCTGGACACCAGAAAATGCATTAAACACCATATTTTTCTATGTTTTCGCACCCCGATGCCTACCCGAAACTCACCCGAGCCCTCGGGGCTCAAACTCAATATGCATACAACCTCAAAAATATCCTACGGACCTATTTGAATAATGAAATCACCAAAATAACATCATAAACATCAAATTAAACCCCAAAATCAATGAAATTTCTCAAAGCTTCTTTAAACATCCAATTTTACATTTAAGGTCTGAATCACGTCAAACTAAGTTCGTTTATTTCCAAATTCCACAGTTAACACATATAAAATATATTGAACCTGTTTCGGGCTCCGGAACCAAGATACGGGCCCGATACCACAGGTTTCACCTCAAATTTCATTTTCAAAAATCTTTATATATTTCAGAAAATAATTTTCTTTAAAAATTCATTTCTCGGGCTTGGGACCTCGGAATTCGATTCCGGGCATACGCCCAAGTCCCATATTTTCCTACGGACCCTCCGGAACCGTCAAATCACGGGTCCGGGTTCATTTACTAAAAACGTTGACCGAAGTCAACTTTATTCAAATTTCTAACATAAAAATTATCATTTTTATCAGTTTTTTCACATAAAGGCTTCCTGAATACACGCCCGGGCTGCGCACACAAATCAAGGTGAGATAGAAGGAGGTTTCACGACCTCGGAACATAGAATTAGCTAGAAATATACGGGATGGCCTTTTGGGTCATCACAACATTGAAGGATCCCGTAGCTAACGGCGGGTTCGTTAGACCTGATGCACCTTGTAATTACAAATTACCATGATATACCTCGCTATTGGGAAGGTAGAACTAGTATACCGTTATCAATTTCCCTCGAGTAGGTACTACCGTTATATTTGACTTCTTGCGAAGAAGTCCACAGTTATACCGATTACATGATTCGCTCGTTGAAACCTCCCAAATGTGAATATCAATATTATACAGTGGTTACCGAGCTTATTACTAAATTATTAATTGTATTATACTACAAGAAAAACATGATGACTGAAAATTATTTATTGTTTCTGAAAGGGCATTCTTATGTTATTTTCTGTTTGATATACTAGCATGTTTTCTTACGTGTCCCCAATAAAAACCGTTGTGGTTAAGTGTTATTACTCATTGAGCTAGTGACTCATTCCCCGCTAATTTTTACTGAGACAACAATTGAAGCGGGCGAGGATTTCGTTAATTAGAGCGCACATGTTAATAGTTCTTGGTGAGCCTCGCACTTATTCGCGTGGGCGGAGATTTTATTTATTGTTATGGTCTTTCTTTGAACTCTTAGAGTCGCTCCATAATCAATATTTTAGTGTCGTGAGTATTCTTTTGTTATTATAGTCTTATGTTGAGTATCGTTCTTTATTATCAAAGTTAGAGATAAATTAGTATTTCTGGTTATTAGTGGGTTGATAGTAATAGTGGAGACTTGTTTTGGTTAATTGATAAGTTGTCAATTGTTTGGTTTGATATTAGGATGGTTGGTTGTTGATTTTGAGACAGGGAAAATTTTGGATAGCCCAAAAACAGGGAAAATATTGTCCGATTTTCTGTAAAATACCGATGAGGCTTACTTGGGAGCACTTGTTCCTAAGCGCCGATCACGATCCTAATTGGGTCGTGACAAAGTCGTAACACTTACGCCCCGGACATGCCCAACGCGCAGCGTACTGTGCTCGCCTAATAGAACTTTTTGCAATTGCGTGTAACTAACCTTGTAAATCCACAAATTTTCTTAATAAATTGTTAACTATTCAAAAAATAAATTCTTAATCTTAAATCATTAAGTTGAGAGTATATTATGTCATAACTAAAATAAAAATTATTGCACGTTATCCACTAAGACTGCTATTATAGTAAATTTTAAATAAATCTTTCATTTTAAAAGTATTTATTTATTAACTTTTGTTATGTCTTTATTATATAATAGTCCATAAATTTTTTTATATTTATTTTTCTGAATATTATTTTTTTCATATTTACGAGATACAATACTTATTAATTTAATAGCTCAGTATTAACTATTAACTATTTGCAAATAATTAATTATCATGGTATTGTATGGTGACTTGTGTGTTACTTTATTAACTTGTTGAAGCTTAAAAATAAATGATGTTAGATTATCATATTTAAATTGTGAATTATGTTTTTATATAAATTCTCTTTGAAATAGAGAGCATATTAAATAAAAGGGGTATTTTATGAAAAACCAAATTATAATATTGAAATTCTTTCAAGATTCCTTACTCCTTAAAAGATATGTATAAGATTTCGTATCAATACGATACTTTTGATGTTTGAGTTGTAACGGCGTTGCAACTAATTTCCATATTATGATATATGACATACGTTTCTTATTATTCATACTTGAATTATAATTGATACATATTTTAAATGGATTATTTGTTATAATTTTGTGATTTCGATGTAATTTTTATAATTATTTTTTATTTTATACTATCTTAAAATTCTTGAAATTAGTAAAATTTAAAGATCCATGAGACTTACGCCCCATGTCTCAGGGTTTACGCCTCGCCTCGCGTCGTCAGAGGTAAAACGCCTCGCCTCACGCCCCCGCCTTTTAAAATATTGATAGTAATTACACAAATTTCAATTATCTAGTGGCTTTCTAAGTAAACCCTAAAAAGATTACCTAACTTCTAGTGTTTGCTAAGAAGAAATTTCGTGATGCTTTGATATTTATCATAAGATTCATCATCCATAGTTAATAACTTACTGATCGCTGGACAGCTAGTCTACTTGTTAATTTTTTTAATTAATCAATAGATAATTGATCATAGCTATGGATTTTGCAAATTTGGGGCCCTCACAAATAAAACAAAAAATGACTCACCCCTAAAACAATTCCAAAACTGCACATTAATCCACTAGCGTGGGAACTCAAAAAGTACATAGCATATTTGTTGTTTGGGTTGAAATGTCATATTCCAGGGGGAAAAAACAAAGAAAAAATGGCATCACCACTCTATAAACATGGCTCACCCCTCAAATAATTCCCCAAACTCCAATCCATTGACTTCTGAAAAAAGAGAAAGAAACTTTTCCAATTCCATTCCATTCCATAATCACCAGTTGTTGTTTGTCGACTATCTGATATTATAACTTGAGTGTTAAAGCCAACCGTGTGTTACTATTTATTCCTATTATATTTGCGAAAGATTTCCATAAACCTAATTTTTTTTTTTTGCAAGATACATGTGTCTGAATCAATTAGTTGTACTGTTCTCCCACTTTTTAGTACTCCCTCCCTTCCTTTTAATATATGTACTAGTCAGAGACGCACCTACCTTGTCGCTTGACGATTTCATTACTTTTGATATATATATATATATAAATGTAATTGGGACTCATTAAATAATTTACTTGCGCACCTAAACACAAAAACTTGACTGGAGGAGTGATTGGGTTAAGTGCTTTAAGTTTCCTCCCCTCAGTTATTGATGCGGATCCTAATGTATGGATAGCTTTTCCTCCTTCTTTCTATTTTACTTATTTGAATTCAACATAATTTAAATTTAATAGCAAATTGGTTTGTTTTTTAATTTTTTTTCTAAAATCCAAATTTAGTTTAGTAGTGGTCAACTTAATTAATTTTATTCTTTTTTTAAATCTCACCCTTCAAATAAAAGTCTCAAATTACAATTTATTGCTCCACAAATAAGAAGATATAAATTCTTTCTATCTTAACCTTCTTTAACAATCACTTCGATAAAGTAGTGTGCATCATCAACCTTGACTCAACGATGACACCAGAGAGTTTGAGACTCTTCTTTAATTTCTTGACTATTAACACACCCTCAATCTTGTTTTTTCTACGTAAAGTTTTTGGTAATTTTAATGTTTGAACACCCTTTTGATCGCTGACTAACTAGAAACTTTGAAGTTTGAAATAGACTTAAAACACCTTCCTTTGTGTAGCACCTATTTTGCGAAAAAATATTTTTCTCTCTGTTCGGTGTTTTTTTTTTTCTTTCGAACTTTTTTTATACTTAGATGATAAGTTATCGATTATAATCTTTAAGTTTTTAAAGAGTTGCACGTTGAACTGTATTGCTAGTAATTAATATCTAGTTGCACGCCGAATTTTATCACTAGTAATTAGTATATAGTGGTGCCCCCGTCACGCTCAAATCCAGGGCCCGCATATAAAATATAAGAAAAAAATAAAAAAAATCGGAATTTATGATTTTATTCCCATAAAATATTTACGGCTATAAAAATAAATCATTGATAATAAAAGCTGAAATATGATAGTTTAAATATTAGAAGACATTTTTTTTAATGGGATAATAATATCACATAAAATAGACGTACTAGTAATGGAGTATTATTTTCTGTAAGGAGGAATATTCACCATTGTAAACTGTACAAGTCATGGTTACCCTGGTTGATAGACGTAATAGTCCCTTTTCTAGACTATATCCAACGAATACAGTTTTATTGTTCATTGCGTTTCACTCACCCTCTAAACCCTAGTTGATCTAGGATGCATTTTCCTACATCAAATCTTCAAGAATTTGTGAATTAATACCTAGCATGCATCAATCAAAAAATGACGTTAACATCTTACATTTAATTTTAGAGTTGCAAATCTTTGAAACTATGAAAAACAAGTCTCATAGATGTACATTAATTTTCATAATTTTGTGCACAAAACTACTATATATTTGGGGAATCAATTACTGATTGTTTCTCTTGACTAAATATAAGAATCATTTTCAGTACTTTTAATATAATTATTGAATATGTAGGCTTTATTTTCCTAAAAAATAAAGGAATTGATATTCGAATTAACTGAGAATAAGATAGTTTGACCATAATATTCCAAAACCCGTTTTTTTTTTTGAAATGGCGGAATTACATGATAAAAATTTCAAGCACTTCATTATGCAAATACTTTGAAAATTTTACATATTTTCTTGATAAGAAATATACTTTCTAAAATTTCTATATCCCATTTGATAAAATAATTCAGAAAAAGCGAAAAAAGAAAGTGAAAAACAAATTAAAGTCCACGTTAATGACCGGAAAACATTACCAAACAGTGTTTGTTTGACAAAAACTTCATTGCTTGGCCGGTTGTTGTCCACGTCTCTGCCTACAGATATGGAAAGAACAGTGCTTTCAGCGAATCCCACAATAAGCTCCATTCTATCCAAAACTTCGTGTTTGAGAGAAACACACTAGAAAACATGAAGCCATTAATAAGAATCATGAGTTTATGGTCTTATTCTATGGTGATTACTTGGGTTTTCTTGGCAGCAATCTTATTTATGGTGGATACAACAGAGTGCAAAAACTGTGGATTTAAGGCAATCTTTAACTTTGGAGATTCGAATACTGATACTGGTGGATATTGGGCAGCTTTCCCAGCTCAGGGCCCTCCCCATGGAATGACCTACTTCAAGAAACCAGTTGGCCGGGCAACTGATGGCAGAGTCATCCTTGATTTTCTAGGTCATTCCATAACTGATCTACTTTTTTAGATTAGCATATTAGACTTACTATTTAGTCGTAGATCAAATTAATCTGATGGTGTAAAAAACTTATGTAGTGTATGTATATATATAACAGTACATAATGACTAATTGGACTATTACATGTAATGACCAAAATGCCTCTGCTTTATTTAACACTCCCCCCTCAAACTAGGTGGGGTGAAGATATTAAGAGCACCTAGCTTGGAGGTTAGATATTCATGTTGTTGACCCCTTTGTGAGAATATCTGCTGGTTGGTCTTTAATAGAGATGTATTTAGTAGACACAAGTCCTTGTTCAGCTCTTGGATACAATAGTTTGTTTCTTTAATTTCCAGGAAACTAAGGAGTCGTCAACTTTGATTACGAACCCTGTAATGGATCTTCTGGTAAGATGACATGCTACCTAGTCTGCATCACAATATGCAGTAATTGTATTGCCGGATAATAGTATTCCGTGACTTGGCTGGTTCTTCACATATTTCACAATTCTTAGAGCAGCTTCCATATGTTATCTTTTGGGTTGGTGAAGTAAACTTAGTGTTTGAACACTTAATGAGATGTCAAGCCTAGTAACTGTCAAGTATATGAGCTCACATATTAATCTTTGATAAGAGGTCCGATCAATAAGAGGATCTTCTTGTGTTTTTCCTGCTGTAATGTAATATCATATATATTTGAGGTAAGCTTGAGATTGATGTCAATAGGAGTTTCCATTGGTTTGGCTGCAAATAGCCCTACTTCTGAGATAATTCGTGCATATTTCCTTTGATGCATGATAATCCCTTGCTTGGACCTTGCAAACTCAATTCCCAGAAAATATTTTAGTTCCCCTAAGTCTTTCATCTTAAAAGCCTGCTGTAATGAAGCTTTTCTCTCCTCAACCAGTTTCAAGCTATCCCCTGTAATTAACATATCATCAACATATACTAACGCTATAGTGATGCCTTCTGTTGTTCTTCTGACAAATAAGGAGTGATCATATTGACTATGCTTGAACTACATTTTTGGTAATGCCTGCTTGTTGGCTGTTGCTATAGTATTTTGCCATCTTGGAAAACATGATTTCTTACGATTATGTTTTTTATTCGTTCCATGATAAGCATCAAACATTGTAAAATCAGATTAACAAAAACATCGCTCCCAACATCGTCTCTAGTTTATGCTCTTGCCGTTTCAATCAAATTAATTAAGACAGACAAATAGTAGCATGTTTTTACAAATAGTATTATGATTTAGACTATTATATATCTTAAAGGTTAGATAATATGAAGGAGACGAAGTGTACTGTATTAGTGTCATGTCTTTAAAGACCTGTGAACTTTCGGACTGAGATTACAGGAGTTTGCATTTACAACTAAATGAAATAGCCTTTGCTGGAAAAGGCAGCAATATTGGTATTATCATCGGAACTTGTTGTTTGTCAAAAATATATAGGTTCTGTCCTAGACCCTTATCCTGACTATTATTGGCCCTTTTATCGAGTGTTCTTCTGGTCACTAATTCTTGC
This sequence comes from Nicotiana knightiana, assembly GCA_005239525.1. Taxonomy (NCBI): domain Eukaryota; kingdom Viridiplantae; phylum Streptophyta; class Magnoliopsida; order Solanales; family Solanaceae; genus Nicotiana; species Nicotiana knightiana. The sequence goes on from ML419496.1 coordinate 8,993, forward strand.
CACCATACCATAACACTGATGATGATTGATGAATCCAGAATTTAAACTGAGTGAGTTCAACCTTTAACATTATTAATGTTGAAACTATTGTATCTTTAAGGTTATGGATTCATATTTACTATTTGGTGCAATTTTAGTGAATTCTTAAATATAAATTTGTGTTCCGCATCAAACGAACTGGGTTCAGATGAACCCGGTACTCACTACATCTGCCTCTGTTTTTAGATAAGATAATCACATAAAGCTGTCCTTCGTCCTGCCTCTCCTACATTGTTGTTTAAACCTGTAGTTTTTTTTTGAAAGTTTAGTCATTCCTCGTGTGCAGCTCAAGCGTTTGGTTTGCCATTTTTGAGTCCATATCTGCAATCAATTGGATCTGATTACAGGCATGGTGCAAATTTTGCAACAGCGGCATCCACAGTCCGCTTGCCACAAACTTCTTTATTTGTTACTGGGGTTAGCCCTTTTTCTCTTCAGATTCAGCTTCGACAAATGAAAGAATTTAAGGTTAAAGTCGATGAACTTCAGCATAAAGGTATACCATTAGTGTTCCATCTACAAATTTTCGAGGAATATTACTTTTTATTGTTAACCACAACCGAATATGTCCGAATTTTTCAGGGCAAACTAATTTGCCTTCCCCGGACGTATTTGGAAAGTCGCTCTATACATTCTACATTGGTCAAAATGACTTCACTGGAAATCTGGCAAGAATAGGAATAATTGGAGTGAAAGAGTTTCTACCTCAACTGATTTCTCAAATTGTTAGCACCATCAAGGTAAGATCTTTGACCTTCAATTTCCTAGCTAGCATTCGATGAATAATTAGTCGCTCGTCTTTTCTTTCTCTTTTTATTTTATGTTTTCTGTTGGAAAACCAATGTGAGCCCGGTGAGCGTAAAGTGAAAATGCATTAAGATATGATCAAGCCCAGGTTCTGATTTCAGGAAAATACTACAGTTAATCTATTGGATCGTGTAACCATCTTATTTAAAAACTTAAATTATTGGATTAAACAAACTTTAATTACTTAATTATATCTTCAATATCTGGTCTGACTCTCTTCTCCTAGATGAAGCACATGCTAACTCTCCTTGATAAATAAATGACTGTGAGATTTGAATCAAGACCTCTATCTGCTTTAATATCATGTTAAAGTGTTTAACGATCTTATAAAAAAAGTTTGGCTAGCTATTTGATAAAGCACTGAATGGAGATATAAGACATTTAATAAAAGAAGATAGTTGCTGAGGAAAGATCTGATTACGAGTTCGTTCTCAAACTAACTGAGCGCCTATATGATGTTGGTTCTGTTCTATTTGCCAGGAGATATATGCATTGGGTGGGAGAACATTTTGGGTGCTAAATTTAGCACCAATTGGATGTTACCCTGCATTTCTGGTGGAGCTGCCTCATAACACTTCTGATGTTGACCAGTTTGGTTGTTTAATATCATACAATAATGCAGTGATGGATTATAACAATATGCTAAAAGCAGCTTTGGCAAAAACAAGAGAAGAAATTGCTGATGCAAATGTGATATATGTGGACACTCATGCTGTGCTCTTGGACCTCTTCCAACACCCTACTTCTCATGGTATTTGTTATTCTTTTTTAAGATGCTGAATAGTACATGCTGTGCTCTTGAAAGGCCATATATTCAAGTAATAATTTGTTTTGTTTTTTGTTCTTTTTTGCAGGGCTAAAATATGGAACCAAAGCATGTTGTGGATATGGAGGTGGTGCTTACAATTTTAACCAGCAAATATTCTGTGGAAATACCAAACAAATAAATGGAACTACAGTGACAGCCAAGGCTTGTGAAGATCCACAAAATTATGTAAGCTGGGATGGAATACATACTACAGATGCAGCAAACGAACTCATTGTATATGCCATTCTAAATGGTTCTTATTTTGATCCTCCTTTCCCACTTCACCACATTTGTGATATCTAGCCTATATGTGTGTAGCAATGATAAACCATGACTCTTGAGTCATTTCCAACCAAAGGAATGAAAGTTTCTTGATGCTTTGATTATTAGCATCAAGTTTATACGATCCATAGTTAATAATTACGTGTTTAGATAGAAGAGCTAAAACTGATAATATTAACCAGGAGTCTATAGCTTTTATTTTATTAAATTTTTAAGATTTAACCAGTGGTATGACTTATCTTTAAGATGTGACAGATAATGAAAACTTTGATAACTGAAATTAAGATTATTGAATTCCATCCCATGAAAACAAACTTAATCTATGAGCTGCCATCCATATCCTAATCTAATTTTCTTAAAAAATTCAATCCATCCAAATCCATATGATGTGAATTTATCATTAGGTATTTTTTAATTTGAGACTGGACTTTGCAAAATGTTTGAAGAAAAAGAAAAAAACCTTTCTTCTTCTAAAACTGTAATTCAACTTAATCCTGAGGTCATCATAATAAAAAAATACTGTTCTTTACATCAGAAACAACAATTTCAAATGTCTTTAAAGATATTCTTAAGGATTCTGTTTGCTTGTCTGGAGGTTTATAATCAAATGCTATAATCATCTAGGAAATTCTTAGTTTACACATCAAACTTCAGCAAACATGCAGACAGCTTAACAGAAGATTATTCTAAAATTTTAGGTTGGTCCATACATTTTGAGGAGAAAAGTTCAGATGTGCTGATCTTGAGGTCAAAAAATTATAAAATTTTGGTTTTAGTATAAAGTTGTAGGTAATTGTGCCTTCTACCTGTCAATAATAAATTTTGTATTTAACAGAATCAAACAAGTATATTAGCCTAAAACTACAGATAAAAACCTATTGAGGTGACTTCACTAAACTCTGAATGTTTCTTTCACATAGAACAGTCAACTTAATATTTAAATGGCATAGTAATATTATTTAAGCATAATCAGTTAATGATCTCACTTTAGAACATTTTAATCATTTTGGAGTTTCTTCATTGGATTAAATTAATATCTTCAACCAACCATAAAGTTTTGATGACAGTATGTACACTCAAAAGGAATCTCACCTTTTATGCATAGTTTTCTTTTAGAGAAAGCACATTGCCTTCTTATTTTATTCATTTATTTGGAGGGTAGGAGCAGAATTTAATTTGGGGTTGAATTATTCCCCTGCTCCTATAAAATATTAGGATGATGTCAAATAAAAATTTCAAGAAACTATCCATGAGAATTCTGGTTATATGGGGAGAAATGTAAGCAATGTTCATGATTCATACTACATTGATTTCCTAAAATAAATGAATTTGATGAGACCTGAATATATATATATATATATATATACACCTTAAAATGGAAAGAACAAAAAATGAAAAAGAGAAAAAAAAAAATAAGAAAATTGAATCAAGGAACATAACTATTCTCAAGAACTGGTTGAGTTCTGATACCTGAAGCAGAAGGCATTCTGCTATTCCCAACCCAAACTGTGTCCAAAGCCTCACTTTTATCAGACTGTCTCTCCATTTTTTTCCTCTTTTTTAGCCTAACACATTTATATAGCAAACATCCAATCACAATCAACCATATTAATCCAACAACTCCCACTCCAAATCCTATTACCCACCATTTCCATTGCCCCCTTTTATTTTCCTTCTCCTCTGGTTTCAATGAAGGAATGACTATGGAGAAATGGCCTTGTCCTCGCGATATACACGAGTTATTCATCGTTACATTGCTGAACTCTATGCTGTCATTTGTGACAAATCTAACACACTTCATTGTCACATTCTTGTTTTGATTTTTTAGCAGAGATATTTGTGGGAAATGAACCAAAATGTGATTTGCCATAATGTTGAGCTCAACCATTCCATAATTTTCTCTGCTTCTATTTGCATCATATGCTAAAAAGCCTATGACAGGAGTTACAAATGTGTAATTTGGAACATCATAGTATTTAGATGACCAATTACCAAGATTTTCATAAATGATGTCAAATCTCTTAACAAAAGGCCATGGTAATACACTTGGTGGGATGTGGAAGAAGCTAAAATTGGCCCCTTTTCTCCAAAAATTTCCACTTCTAAAACGAACGATTGAAGTTTCCATGCCAGAAAAATTTGTAGGGAGGGGAATATTATACAATTTACCTGTATAACGTCTCGTCATATTATTGATTGCATGGTCATGAATGAATGAATCTAATGAGTCTCGATCTAATGTACGACTTGATCCTCGTACTTTTGATGGCAATAACAACAATAACAATAATAGCCAAGACATCAGTGGCATGACGTGACATATATTGTTAGACCCCATCAACAATCGCCAAATGACCTCTTCATCCTCATTTCTTCAAAAAAAAAAAAAAAAAAATCTTGATCTTCTCTAGCCTGTGTGACATATATTGCACGAAAGAAAAGAGAAGATCACAATCAGATAATAAATGAAACCTCCAAATAAAGGCAGGGTTTTGGGGTGGAGTGAGGATATTAAACAAGAATTAGTATTGCTAATCTTCTTGGCAATGCCCAGGGATTTGGAGGAGTATGAGAGAGGCTGGATTCTTTAGAGGTAATGATTGATAAATACAACAAACAAGATTATTTAGGTAATGATAAAAAATGGGGCTTTTTAAATACGGTTTCTAATATTTTCGTGGGGTGGCTAGAAGGGTAGGTTAGGGGCCTAACCTTAATCTGGCACCTCAAAAAGAAAGATACTATACTAAAAAAAGGGCCCATTAAGAATAATTCTATGTTGTTACTCAATTTGTTTAATCAAGATTGTGCCAATTGGGTTGGTTGGAAATATGATATGCAATTTTGTTCTTCTAATCCATTAGTACTTTATAAATTGTGCCAACTGGGTTTTTGTTGGGATCAGTCTTCCAAGAAGGACAAGTCTATGCATACAAATTATGCACAAAATGCTTATTTTAAGGGGGTGGGTTGAATGGTCCATTTTGTTGGCAAATCTATCTGTATTCCAAGTTACCCTTTTGCATAATAGGGAAAAAAATCAATACAGTCAAACTTCTCTATAACAGTATTTCTATATAACAGTACTTCTCTATAAAAATCAAGTTTTTCCGAAATCAATTTTTATGTTATGTTATAATATATGTTCTCTATAACAGCACTTCGTTATAATATTTAAAAATATTCGGAAAAAACGAGGTTGTTATAGAGATATTTTACCGTACAAAGCAAAAACCTCAATCTGGTGGAGAAATTAGAAACCGATGTAGTCCATTACAGTAGGTGTGCAGTATTTGTAAGTTTTCTTCTTCTTGAACTTTGGTTGGGACATAGTTTTTGCAATAACTCTGTTTCAAATTTTGAACCAAACACCGCTTTTGTTGGATTTATATCTAGGATGCAAAAAATGACTCGTTTAGACGACATAGTGGATTTTAAGTTTTGTCTCCAACTACGTCTTTGATTATTTAGGCATAATTAATGTTCTTAAGACAAATGTGCACATATGGTATGAGAATGTACTTATATTTGGTGTTCATATTAAATCAACCTTCAGTACAAGAGTCTTCTATATAAAATTTTCACTTGACCAAAATTAATTACCATATATTCTAATCTTACTTTATACTTAACTAAAATAAATTTATGTGAATTGGTATAAATATTAGATATAAATAATTGTTTTTTTGTACGAGGTTACTAACTAAGGACGGCCAGCTGACACGTGGATGTTTATGCTAAGTCAATGTGGTGATTAGGTGGCCCCAATGCGGCCAACTCAAGATACCATATTAGCCGAAAGCTCACATCCACAAGCCATGCACTATGCAATAAGAATAGGTCTTAGTGCTAAGACTGCAAAAATACAAATTTTAAATTCCTCGATTTTATTCTAAGAAAAAGTTATTGGCATACTTAACAAAAAATGAAGGAATTCACCAATTATTTTTGTGTGCATTTCTATAAACATTACCGTACATGTTTGTTATTTATTATTGTTGGCTAATAGCGTAAACATAAATTGTTTAGAGCTCGGAACTCCTAGTCCTAGATTCCATCTTCGAAATCTCCTACCATGATAACAAACTTCTAAGAGAACATGAACTTGTCATCTTGTTGTACATAACTTTGGATGGTAGTTACGTATAACTTCATAATATATTGTATTGTATTATATTATTGATAGTAGTTTATATTATGTAATGTAGATGCTATTTATGCTTTAAATTAATCATACTTTATAGATGTTTTGAATGCTAAAAGATAACAAAATGCTCTAATTGAGATTGTTATGTGTTGCAGGAGCTACTCCGAGGTAGGAGGAAGATAAAGAGTGTTTTGAAATCAAATTATACATACAAGGCCAATCGAGGATAGTCCGGATGAAAAAGAGCAAGAAAAAGGCAAAGATTACGCTGAAGTCCAGGATCGCGACCGCGGCCTGGAAAGCGGTTGGAGCACGGTCAGAAACATAATGATGCAAAACGACCGCGGTCGAGTCCGCGGTTGGGACCGCGACCGCGGTCGAGCGTGGGACTGCCAAGAAGTTTGGTGGCTAAAGTGTAAATCGCTGGGAATTTAACCTAACCCTATATAAACCCAAAAACTCGCCCAAAGTCAGTTTCAAGCTTGTTTTAGACTCAATTGGAGACAAGAACAAGTGAGAGAAGATCAAGTCATCATTAGAGTTTTTCATTCTTCTTCTTTTTATCATTAATTTGTGAATTATGAACCATCTTATTGCTTCATCTTATTTTAATATGAGTAGCTAAACATCTAATCTAGGGTTTTGATGGAACCTATTGAAGGATGAAATTCTTGTTATGTTAATATAGATTTGCCAAAGTTTAATCTCTATTTGTTCAACTACGTGCTTGTTGTAGTTAATTGAAGGGTCATCTATTAGATGTGCCTATTTAGTATGCATTACTCGGGAGAGAGTGCATATTTAGGTAGTTGTTGAACAACATCACTACCGACGTATATGAGGGATCAATAACGAAGGGTTTAAAGGTGGGATTAGGGATAGTGAAACCTTGGGTGCGATCTAAGTGAGCGGTAATTAAAGTTAGCTAGCGTAACTCGGGAGAGTATGTCTAGTATATTGTCGTAATTACTCGGGAGAGATTTACGACAGTCAGAGTGCTCATGATCGATAGAGAAGTTTAGGCAAATTTATACCAAACATAACGGGAAGGGATTCCAACAATAGGGGAAATCATAACCTTAGATCATTCTTATTATTGTTTACAACCCGTTTTTAGTTAGCTCTTAGTTACTAAAGTTTCATTAAGTAATAGTTAGTAGAAAACCAACCACTTGTTATTTAAATATCTGTGAAGTTGATTACGTGGAATTGTGTGAGTCTGATAACAGTAATTGATAGGTTAATTCTCTGCGGGATTCGACTTTGAACTTAATATCTGGAATATATTTGCAACGATCTCTTAGTCCTTTTTATAAGGCATAGTTGGGCGTGATCAATTATATTGTACTGCATCGTTTGACGAATATAATGCTTGGATAGATTGTATCGTTTGCCGTTGTTTCGTGATATTAAGAACCAGCAATATGAAGAATAAACTTGCAGTATTATAAAAAAAATTATGATACGGGGTAAAATTATTATATAAAGAGGCAGGGTAAATGATAAAATAAAATTACTTAATGATATTAAAGGGTGAGATGAGAGAAAAAGACAAGATAACAATGCGACCACACCAACTCGGTCGTTACATAAAGTGGCACATTTCATCATTATGTAATGATGAATTTAACGATACGATACAATAAAATTTAAATAACAATCAAAACAAACATCTTAAAGTAACAATACGATACAATATAATTGGTAACAACCATCCAAACAAGCTGTAAAAGTACTATAAAATCAAAAAAATTATAATTGAAACTATTATTTTGATCACAACTAACAAGAAAAAATGTACGAATTAGAGGTAGTAGTTCATTTTCAAAAAGAAAAATAATACTGATGGTTAGCGTAAAATAAGAAATTCATTCAATTTACACTTATATGTGCACTAATGTATATCCTTCTGTTTAAAAAAGAATAAACCTACTATATCTCGCGGATCAAACAAAATTTCTTTGACCATATTTTTTGCAAGTAGTTTTAAAATATTTCAAATTATTCTTATAGTGTTATAAATAGAGTTTTATTTAAGGTGAATGTTTATATTTTAGAGATATTTTAGGGATTTTATTTGGTGACTAAGTCACTTTTTCCCTATAAATAAAGGGTCATATTCTATTGTAATTAATCACAATCAATAAGAATTCTCTCTCTCTACTTTTCTCTGCAAGACTCTTCTTCTTTTATTGTTCATAAGACGTTATCAGCATGAGATTCTAACCAATTGAGTAGAAGCTTTGGGATTGAGCATAATGATTGTCAATTGTTCCATGAACTTCCTCAATGATTAAATTATGAATTTAAGGTAAGTATTTTACTTTATTTTTCTCTTTTAAATTCTTCAAATTCTATAATTTGATTTTAAATACAAGCAAAGACAATAAACTTTGATTATAACTCTAATAGAGTTTTCAAGAAATTATAACCACCCGAAGTGGTTAAAATTTCTATCCCTTGTCATGATCAAATTCATGTATGATTGTGGGAAAAGAAGTGAAAACTCGTCCCGTTGAATTTGCTTCATTCACATTCCTCTTAAGAGAATGTGATAGCAATATGCGATAAGTCTAAAAGAAGACAAAATTATTACCGTGAAGGTATCAATGGATGTGGACGTGTCAATAGACGAAATTATAATCGTCATCATTGTGATAATGAGAATAATAAGGATTCTCAAAATAATCCTTCACTCTGTGAAAAGTAATATTTGTCATCGATTTGACATTAGATTTCATAAAGCACATATAGATGATTATGGTCCATTCATGATGTGAATGTGACAACATCTGATTTACAAATACATATTCATTCTTCAAAAAATATGAACGTGCTTGTGGTAGTGGATATACAACACACACCTCTAGAAGGAGGTTTGAGATGATGTAAAAAAATAATGTCATTATTATGGCATAAATGGTCATTGGTCACGTACCTATTGTATGCCAAAATATTTTGACAATGTCATTTCTAAAGGATAACAGTAATGTAAGAAATAGATCTTGCATATAATTTTGACAATGACCATAATTTATAACTTTCTCTTTAAAAGTGATATTCACCATATGGATGTTGATGAATATCAGGTAGTACCAAATTAATTGAGAGCTCTGGAAGAGCCAATTATTACTATTTTGGAGGAATACAATTGATTATCATGTCAATTTATTGTGTTGTAGTAAGTCTCAAAGAAACTTATTGAGTTTCTAAAGTATTCGCGAAAGCGGTTGGTTATATTGAGACTATAATAAAGGAAAGATTTAATATCTTCTATTACTACAACTTGTAACAGGGTAATACATATGTGAAAGTGTTGGACTTTAAAGTCATTGGGCTTTAAAGACAAGGAGTGTGAATTCGAAAATGGTGGGAAATAAAATGGAGGGAAATGAAAATTTGAATCAAGTGAGTTTTGTCATGAACTTTGTACCACATTGGTGAAAGACAACTACACTTGTGTGTATGAATATAGAATCAGTTCTTAGAGCTCTTAAAAGGAGTTCAAGAGAATGAACCTTCGCGCCGTCGCCGTCGCTCGGCTCGGCTTCGGCTTTGGATTTGGACAATCGATCGATAAGATTATTTTTGGACAAAAGTTATTTAATTAATTATTTAAGAATTAATTAAATGTCAGTCAGTTCATTAACGGAATTAACTAAACGTATAATCCAAATGCGGTCTTTCCCTTCTGAACAGACACCTCTTCCTGAACAGACATCACACTGCCTATAAATTCCGAGGCATGACTTCCTTTTCACTCACTGAAAATCCAGAATTTCCTTCTGAAAAAATACTGCATTCTACTTCGCAATCTCTCTCTCAAATTCGTAAGTGTGATTTTGCTCCGTTCTTTGAGTTTGTTGGTATCTTGTAATTTGTATTGCCACTGTTGCAGGAAGGTTTATTCCGTTTCATCCTGGGAGGATTTAATCCATTACCTTGGCAACTTGTGAGAGGGTTAAAATTCCTTAAGGACGCACAAGGAAATTGTGGACTCGGAATATTTCATATCATTTACAGATTTTCTATTTCTTCTAACAGTTTTTTTTAACACAATATTGACAACAAGCTTAAGGAATTTTATTTAACGTTTCTGTGTTGAAATTTATATTGAATTGTTATCTATATTTTGTATACAGGTTTGGAGACTAAAGCCTTTGTGCTTTGTACTCCAATAACTATTCTGTCTGGTTTCAAGTATATCAAAACTTTACCGGAATAATAAACATACGGGTTCCTAAGCCTAAAAGGGTGAAGATAGGATCAAAAATGGTTGATTGTGTATTTATTGGATATGTAACCAATAGCAAGGCATATCGTTTTCTGGTTCATAAATCAAAAAATCCTGAGATCCACGCTAATACAGTAATAGAATCAGATAATGTTGAATTCTTTGAAACTATTTACCCGTATAAAAAGGAAAGTGAATTGTCCTACCAAAAGTCAAAACGACATCGGGAGGAAACAACAGATGGTATGCCTAATGAGGAAAATCCGAGAAGAAGTAAACGTCAAAGGACATCTACTTCATTCGGTCCAGGTTTTCTAACTTTCCTGCTAGAAAATGAGCCTCGAACCTTCAAGGAAGCAATGTCTTCCTCAGAAGCACAATATTGGAAAGAGGCTGTCAATAGTGAAATAGAATCCATATTGAGCAACCACACTTGGGAGCTGGTTGATCTTCCTCCAGGTAACAAAACTTTGGGTTCTAAATGGATTTTCAAGAAGAAAATAAAAAACGATGGCACTATTGAAAAATACAAGGCAAGACTTGTTGTCAAAGGATTTAGACAGAGAGAAGGTCTTGACTNCTGTATGGTCTTCAAATCCATCAAATGGATGTAAAACAGCCTTTTTATATGGTGATTTGGAGGAAGAAATTTACATGAACCAACCTGAAGGATTTGTGGTTCCGGGAAAAGAAAAGAAGGTGTGCCGACTTGTTAAGTCCCTTTACGGACTAAAACAAACACCCAAGCAATGGCATGCGAAATTTGACCAAACAATATTGTCAAATGACTTTAAGATTAATGAATTTCATAAATGTGTTTATATTAAGAACATTCCAAATCATATAGTCATTATTTGCTTATATGTTGATGATATGCTAATAATGAGCAAAGACATTGCCGACATTCAAGCTACTAAGCAAATGCTTGCTAGTAAGTTTGATATGAAAGACTTAGGAGTGGCCGATGTAATTCTAGGAATTAAAATCCAGAGGANNAGCCGGCGAAGAAGCTGAATAACTTCAAAATTTCTTAGAAGACATTTCATTCTAGCTAAAACCTTTGGCTCCTATATGCATACATTGTGATAGTGAGGCTGCAATAAGACAAGCAGGAAGCATTATGTATAACGGAAAGTCTTGTCATATACGACGAAGACATAAAACCGTTAGACAACTACTCTCTAGTGGAATTATCACTATTGATTATGTAAGACCAAAGGATAATGTGGAGGATCCGCTTACAAAAGGCCTAACGAGAGGGAGTTGAGAAATCATCTAAGGAATGGGACTATGGCCGAGGACAAGTCATCATGGCGGTAACTTTACCTAGAATTTTGGATATTCCGAGATCTAGGTTCAAGGAGCTCAAACAAAGTTGTGATTGACCGGTTCAACATTGTCAAAGTAAAATCTTTGGTCCCTTCTCGTGATGAATACAACGTTCAGAAACAAGGATAGAACTTTACACGTTCTTTAATGATTACCTAAGTTTGATGTGGTGTCAATCGAAAGAATTACACGTTTAGGAATCACCTATGTAAGTGTGAAGTGGAAGTCGCTTCAATGAGAATTCTGTAAGGCTAATTCTCTACGCACTTATGATACCAGGCAGTGTTCATGGATGAAACGAACACAACAATGAGAACCAAAAGACGGTTAAGGGTTGGTTGTGTGACATATGGTTGTCTAGGTATACACTAAAGTTTGACAGTTCAAAGATATCAAATCTACCGATTGACCGAGTATATCCGACATATGTTCACTATGGAAAGTTCAAAGGGAAACCTACTTATCCAGATGCAATTAATCTTTACTTGCAAATCACACATCTTTCATCTATGATCATTCTTGTTATAGCCATTCCCATTCATGTGGAGGATTGGTGGACATTGGTCTTTAAAGACAAGAAGTGTGAATTGGAAAATGGTGGGAAATAAAATGGAGGGAAATAAAAATTTGAATCAAGTGAGTTTTGTCATAAAATTTATACCACATTGGTGAAAGACAACTACACTTGTGTGTATAAATATAGAATCACTTCTTAGAGCTCTTAAGAAGTTCAAGAGAAATAACCCTCGCGCCGTCATTGTTGCTCGGCTCGACTTCGACTTTGGTTTTGGATTTGGATAATTGATCGATAAGATTATTTTTGGACAAAAGTTATTTAATTAATTATTTAAGAATTAATTAAATGGCAGTCAGTTCATTAACGGAATTAACTGAAACGTATAATCCAAACGCGGTCTTTCCCTTCTGAACATACACCTCTTCCTGAACAGACATCACACTGCCGATAAATTTCGAGGCATGGCTTCCTTTTCACTCACTGAAAATCCCGAATTTCCTTCTGAAAAAATACTGCATTCTACTTCGCAGTCTCTCTCCCAAATTCGTAAGTGTGATTTTGCTCTGTTCTTTGAGTTCGTTGGTATCCTGCAATTTGTATTGACACTGTTGCAGGAAGGTTCATTCCGTTTTATCCTAGAAGGATTTAATCCATTGCCTTGGCAACTTGTGAGGGGGTTAAAATTCCTTAAGGACGCACAAGGAAATTGTGGACTCAGAATATTTCATATCATTTACAGATTTTCTGTTTCTTCTAACAGTTTGTTTTAACACTGTATCGACAATAAAAAGTTACCGGTGTTGTTCTCTAGTTTGACTACACAAATAAAAGAAAGCCACAATAAAGTAGAAGTTTATTGATATAAAAACCTATATCATAATAAACTTGGAGTTTATTGATAATTGACACGTCATGGTGTAATCCTAAGGTTTATCAATATTGATAATTTATCAAGTTGGCATAATTGATTTAGCCATGTTAATTTAAGTATGATGTGCAAAATAAAAGAGAATTCACATGGGTAAATATTAAAGAACTCTTATATTGTTTGTTCTCATTAATCAATAGACCAACTAAAATTGTGATTGAATTCCATAAATGCTGAAAATATCAAAGGTGAATATGGGCTCATTCACCTGCCATGTATACCATATAAGATGCATCTATGAGATGGTTACATGTGCGATTATATTAACCCGCAACCTTGTGTTTGCGAGGTAACTTGCTCAAATAATTTAATTTCGAGCATAATTTTCAGATTTTCTATTCAAGACAGTTCATCTTGATAAATTGGTTTACATCACAGTTGGTTTAGCAAAATGATTTATTGAGTGCCTCCACTTGATAATTAAACTATTGCTTATGATAACAAAGTTATATATATTAGTTTGATAAACGTTATATACGAAAGTATATTACATTCTCCCCTCACAAGTGCTTTAGGGTCAGGAACCAAATAATTCCATCTTATTATTATGGCAAAATACCTTAACACCTCCTTAAACTTGGCACGGATTATTAGTTACAGCCTTAAACAATTTGTGGTCTTATTACCACCCCTCGACTTGGCCTTTTGAGAGCCATTACTCCCCTAGACGCTGATGTGGCAAAGAATGTGGGTGCACTCGTCTGCCACGTGGATTTTTCTGTATATGTGATATTTTCTTAAAAAATAAAATATATTTTTACCTTTTTAAGTATGTTACTTTTTTGGATAATTTTTTTCAAAAATAATTTATAATAAAAATTGGATAGAATTATATTATTTAGGCTAAATATTTTTATTTGGCTAAAAATAATAAAGTTTTAGTTAACTTTTTTTTGAATTTTGACATGAAAATAAAGATTTATACAATTGAAATAAATAGTCATGTGTATTTTTTTATAACTTTTTAGATGCCTTGACTATTTATTTCAATTGACTATTTTTAACATATACTCACGATAGTTATCTCATACTTTTTTTATTTTATTTTTTCTTCTTGTAATCCTTTCGCCATATCAAGGATTTACATTTGTACTAACAATTATCAATTTTTCAGATGAATATAATGGGAATGAGGTAATTAGGCAATTTGACATAAATACTTTATTTAGAGGTCCATTATTTCTTGTCAGAAGATGCCCACAGGTTTAACAGAAATTTTAAAATAACTAAACCAATTAATCTGAAATCTCTAAGAAAGAAAACCAAACTGAGATTATTTGGTTTGGTATTTCATAACTGAAAAACTGAACCGGAGTTTTCATAATCCAATTCGAAGTGCCTGATGTCAGAAGAAACGAAAAGTCATGTGTATTTTTTTTATAACTTTTTAGATGCCTTGACTATTTATTTCAATAGTATAAATATTTATTTTCAGGTCAAAATTCAAAAAAGGTTAATTAAAACTTTATTATTTTTAGCCAAATAAAAATATTTAGCCTAAATAATATAGTTCTATCCAAGTTTTATTATAAACTGTATTCTAAAAAATTATCTAAAAAAGTAACATACCTTAAAAGGTAAAAATATATTTTATATTAAAAAAATACCACATATACAAAAAAATCCACGTGGCAGGCGAGTGCACCCACACTCTTTATCACATCAGCATCCGGGGGGTAATGGCTCTCAAAAGGCCAAGTTGAGGGGGGGGTAATTAAGATCAAGATTAGTTTAAGGTTGTAACTAATAATCCGTGTCAAGTTTGAGGTTGATGTGCGGTGTATATTTTGATTAAACACCATAATGCACAAATATGGGTTCCCAAAATTGAGGAAGAAAGTTAATTTTTCTAACATGAGGGTAGACAAAATAAACAGTTGAGAAAAAGTTACATGGAATGAGTTATCATTTGTACCTCTAGATCCTTGAAGATAATAAGAACTTGAAGTTCATAAAAGGATAATTCATCTGCGACGCAAAGCATGACTGACACATTTGCCGACCCAAAGAAATTAATTGTATTCTAACTGCAAATGCTCTTATTCGAATAAGTCCTAGAAGGACAAAATCTATGTTACACTCAAAGCGTATAGACAAATCGGTTTCAACTAGAATTCTTGATAAAAAAGATGAGCAAATGATCAAAATGATCATAATAAGGAGGCAAATGATCTAGAAGATCACATGACATAATATTTCATAAAATCTCATGAGAGGTTCAGACACCTGAAAATAAAAATGAAGAGATCTTTATGTTATGTATTTATGAAAAAATATTGGAACTGATATAAAATGTTCGTCGTCGACATCTATGATAACCTCTAAGTATAGATGAGGATCTTAAGTCTGTCGAATACAGACACAAAAATATTGGCCAAATAGAAGAGACACAATTCAAATAGAATTGGTTTCATATGAAAGACATGTAGTTCAAACACTTAAAAGAATAAAGTCAATGGTGTGTGCAATCGCCTTTATCTATCTTATATGTCTAGCATGACATAAAACTTGACATGCATCTAAAGTCTATTTATATGGCTTATATGACTTAACTTATACGACAATCCATGAAGGATTTAAATTGCTTAAAGCATATATAATTCTTGGTCCTGAAGTATCACATCCTACGTGCAATTTGTGCACATATGTATCTTGATATAATTATGAGCAAGATAATGTGATAGCGAGAATTTTCAAGGTGCAACATATTCATTGGAGTTAGCATGTGTGATTTATTCACTAAATCTCTGTCGACGTCAACCTCCAAGAAGCTAGTGCGCACGATTGGGATGCGAAGGCTCAAGGATGTGAATTGATGCTCTCAGCATGGGGAGTTAATAGGCGTTGTGCTTTTTTTCTTACAAGGTTTTGTCCCACTGGGTTTTATCTTGCACTATTTTTAATGAGGCAACCAAAAGACGTATTATTAAACATGTGTACTCTTTTTCCTTTTTTAGAATTTTTTTTCCTATGAGTTTTATTTTAGTTAAGGTTTAACGAGACATATTATCTGTTGAATAGACATTCAAGGGGGAGTGTTATAAAATAGAATTTTATTTAAGGTGGATGTCTATATTTTAGAGAGATTTTTGGGATTTTACTTGGTGGCTAATTCACTTTTTTCCTATAAATAAAGGGTCATATTCCATTATAATTAATCCCAATCAATAAGAATTATGTCTCTCTATTTTTCTCTGCAATACTATTCTTCTTCTTTTATTGTTCATAACATATAATACGTTTTATATAATTTTTAAATATGTAAATTTTATTTCAAAAATTTAAAAGAGTTTGTAACTAAATTCACACTCAAAATTAGTCAATTTGACCTATTTTTAACCCGACGGATAAGATTCTTACAAACAACAAATCTGATATAAATGTGATATAATGACACATTTGATCTTAAATTCTTAATTAATTTGTGTATTTGTCCCAAATTAATTCATCATTGAATTTTACCAGCAAATGAAAAGTGCAACTCCAATTTAGAAATAAGTAGGAAATAACTCTAATAAAAATATAAAACCTATGGAAGAAATGTTTAAGACTATACAAAAGCAGGATATTGAAGATAGGGAATGGTCCAATGAGAAAGCAGCGAGGTTCCACGTATCACACACCACAATCAAATTCTATTGCCAGAAAAATTTAGTGGATAACCAGAGGTAGGAGAAGCACATAAAATTCCCAGAAGGAAATATACTACTTTTTGGGGATATCAAGAAACCAAAAAGGAGATTTGAGATAGACACAAAAGAGAGGCCAAAGTTAATCATACACTCAGCCAGCCCAAGAATCTAAGCATCGGCCAAATGGCAGCAGCAGCTTCTACTTCAATGGCAGCTACTGCCGTCTTTGCTTCTCGTTTCCCACTTTCCTCCACCACCAAAGCCGCCCCTGTTCGCTGCTCCGCCTTGCCTTACCTTCCACCCCGCCTTTCTGCTACTGCCTTCTCGTCTTCCTTCCAGTTTGCTGGTACCCGTCTTTCTCTTTTTTTTTTTTTAAACTTCCAAGAATTGACTAGAGCATTATTGTAATTGATGAAGACTACCCATTGAGGTCAGACTTGTAGGCATACAACTAAAAAAAACTGACTTGGATGGCAATTAACTTAATGAGATGTACAACATGTAGTTGGGGAAAAAAGAGAATTCAATTCAAGAAAATTAGACCTGCGGTGTTTTGTACTACTAGTATTTTTCGAAAAAGATCCTTTCTTTTCCTTATTTCTAACTATTCTTGAAATTGAATGTTTCCATTGTTGTGTAAATCTTCTAGTTGCTATGCTGATAAAGTTGTTAAGATGTAAATACCTTTCTTTAAGAAGGTGCTAACTTGTGGAGCAATTTGAACTTTTGAAGTGAGGTCTCACTTGAGGCATTATACTAAAACGCTGATTTTGAATGCAATTCTTTTGCTCTATTTCTCAGACCCAACCCAGTTCACTGAAATCAATACATTTGGAGAGAGTGCTTTGTTTTCTTACTTTGAAATATCTGTTTCTTTTTCCTTCTTTCTGACTATGATCGAAAATTTGTGTTGTTCCTCCCAGTTGCTATACTACGAAAATCGTGCAGATGTACTGACTCCTATATTTAAGAAGGTGCCAACTTGTCGCTAATTTCGCTCTTGTATGTTTAGAAAACAATTTAAATTGATTGTTGCTAGACTGTTGTATGACAAAATTGCTTCCATACTGGTGCTGAATTGAGTAGAAGCTTACTTCTATTGTTCTTTAGAAGCAATGTCTGCCCGGATGTCTTAACCTTTGCTAGGATGTTAGCTTTGTGCTCCTCTTTTGCAATGAGCTCATCTACTGCTCAATTATGAAGTAGACTATATTTAACCTATTTTCGATAAAATTTATGTGTATTGTTACTTTCCGTTGGTTTCAGAGGTTCAAAATTTGCCATGCTTCTCTGCAACAGACAAGGGACTCTATGTGATTTATCTACATGGTTGTCACACTTTGATGTGGAAGTTAACCCTGTATGCTATGTTGAACGAGCTCTCAATTGGATGTCTTAAAATAGAGAGAAATGGCAAATCATCATCTTTACTTATAGACAATATTTTCACATTTTCTAATGAATAATGATAAAGTATCTCATGGGCATTATCATGTTATCTCCAAGAAGAGGGAAGTCCCTGCCCAAAAGCTGGAACTCTATTCTTCCAATAAGTCTTAAGAATTTGGTGTAGGAAAGTCTAGATCAGATGAAAGTGATATGATTTTGCTGATTCTGATATGATTAATTAAAGTTAAACCTGACATAAAGTAGTAAGCAATTAAACGTCGCTTATTATGTGTGCTGTTTGATATATACTGAAGTTCAATAGTTATTTATGTTGCTGTGCTCATAATATTATGTTGATATTCTACCAGAGCCCAAGAGGTCTTCGCTACTCCAGGTCAAAGCCTCTTCATCAGAAGAATCCGGTGCTGTTGATACTAGTGAATTGTTGACAGATCTAAAAGAAAAGGTAAACTGGAAACTTGGCGGCTAAAATCCTCTCCATTGCACTCACTTTAGTCATTTGCTATACGCACTCTCTCTTGGGTGAATTATTAGCTTTAAGGTTATTCAGAAATCAGTATACATAGTCCAATCTCTCAGAGTGTAAGTTGCTTGTTCCTGTAAAATATTGTACAGCAAAAACCTGTCATATTGGTATATTTGCGTTTATTATATAGTTTTTTCTGTGTTATAAATGTGATTTGTTTATGTGCTAACACTGAGATTTTTTGGTTAATGGCTTACAGTGGGATGCTGTTGAGAACAAGTCTACAGTTATAGTTTATGGAGGTGGGGCAATTGTTGCAGTTTGGCTGTCTTCAATTGTTGTTGGTGCCATCAACTCAGTTCCTTTGGTAGGTTGATTAATGTGATCAAGACAATTATCCTGCTTTCTGAACTGCTTTAAGTGTTGTTATGGGTCTTCTGCCCACTATAATCTGTTAAAACTCTGTCTGACAAAGTGAGGTTATGTGTTTTTTTATAGGATCTTCTTATGTGGTTTCATTCAATTAACGAATTAGCTAATCCTTCTTCCTCTTTCTGCAGCTCCCAAAAATAATGGAGTTGGTAGGTCTTGGATATACTGGGTGGTTTGTCTACCGCTACCTTCTCTTCAAGGTAAGATTTTTGGAATTGGGTGGTTTCTCACATCATCTTTTATGCACTGAACACAATCACCAAACAAACAGTGCAGAGCCTATTTTCTCTGTCAGCGTTCCATTATCTTATTTTGCTCCAAGAGGGGTGGGTGTTATCATACATCAGTCCTGGGACCTTAGAGTTTGACTGTCAATTTACTACCTGTAGCCTGAATTTGCAAGGTGGTCTGCTACCTTGTTTTCCTACTTCGTAGTTGTGATGACTATGATAATATACTAACTGATTCCGTCAGAGAGTACTCTTGTGATGATTTTGTTGAACAAGATAGAAATCGCAGTATTTATTTCACTCAAGATAAGATAAACCTACATTGTACTGGACTGATGAAATGAAGGGTTTAATTTGAATCAGTTTCTGACTCTTTTCTACATTATATACCCCATGGTAACCCTTCCTTCTTCACCATCAAAAAGCAAAGGTACTTCCTTTAAAGTTTCACGTATGACGCACACTGTCTGTGTCAATATTATCCACATTTTCTTAGAGATCTGCTTTTAGCATCAAAATTGGCAAGGAGTAACAGTTATGGAGTTTACCTTCTGGTGCGGTATGCATCTTTTAGCATGAGATGAAGCATGTATATCAACCAAGTCCTTTATGAACAAAGTCAAGCTTCTGAAAAAATATAGTCAACTAATATGGGAGAATTCCAGGTGCTCTCCTGAGAAAAGCTAATAGCCCTTCTTTTGTAGATGCTTGCATTTTAGGGGCACATTGTTTTGCTGGAGTACATTTACTAGTGATTTGAATTTATTTTTCCTTGCTGACAGTCAAGTAGAAAAGAATTGGCAGAAGACATTGAGCAATTGAAGAAGAAGATTGCAGGAACTGAATAAATGCACACAATGGCAATGCCAGTTCAGACTGTTAATTTTCTGTACAAGAGGCATCTGCTCGTGTGAAGTAGAGTAGATTTTGATGTAATTTTCTTCCATTCCGAGCAAATCTTCAAATAAGATTGTCTATTTACCTTACAGTCCATTGTGCTTATAAATCATATAGTATTTGCTCTGTTTCTATGAACATTTGATGCATGTTTGCTGCACCAAGATGTTCTGTTAGTAAAATTGTTATAGTAATGCATAAAGACTCTGCTAAACACAAGAATTTGGCTCTGCAATGATGAAAACCTCTTTTTCCCATTTTTCTTCTAATAACGGTGGTGTTTTAGCCAGTTGGCGCGGTGATTGCTCCACCTTGACTATCTTTCCCCCCTCTTAACTCGTAACCATCGAGGCAAATGCTAACTAGGACAATACCTCAATCAAATAAGATACAAATCAGTTTTTATCATAATTATAGTTGATTGTCATATGGTCCAAAGTAACTCCATTCTTACAATAGCTCCAACCTTTTAGAATGTTGCTCCAGGTTCTGGATTTTATATTATTGTAAGGTGCTAAAGCTGATTGGAACCATTGGAATTAGCTGATTGTAAGGTTGGTTAAAAAATTTCCAAACTGGCTAATTAGCGGTCAAATAGTTTTGTGGTTCTTTACAAACTTATTTTTAGTTTTATGACCCTATCTCTTTTTTACATATAAGATTTCTCTCTTTTATACATAAGATATCTAATAGCGTGTTTGGCCAAGCTTCTTCAAAGGCCAAAAGTGTTTTATTTTTCTTTTTCCAAAAGTAATTTTTTTTCTTAACTTAAGGTGTTTGGCCAAGTTTTTTTTGCGGGAAAAAGTACTTCTGGGAAGAAGCAGAAGCAGTTTCTGAGAAGTGAATATGAGCTTCTTCCCAAAAGCAGAAGCAAAAGCAGTTTTGACTTTTCTTCCTACTAAAAGTACCCTTAATAAAATATAGTATATACCAAAATAACCGGTAAATCTAATACTTAGGATATTAATGTATAAGTATTTCTTCTTATTTTTAGGATAATTTTCTAATATATAGTGACTTTAGGGGTGAATGCTTTTATATTTATTGAATGATTTTTAATATATTTAAATAATATTAAAAGAATTAAAGTAATTTTTAATTTATTTTCATATTTTACTTAAATAAAATGAAAAGATTTAATTATTGCATGTAACAAATTTTTGAGATTATTTATTTACTTATAATATTAATTATTAAGTAAATTTATTCATGTCTTTATTCATAATTTGACACTTAAAAATACTTTTAAAAAAATTTGATCAAACACAAATTATTGCTCAAAAATACTTTTTACATTAATTAGGACACTATTTCAGGGTGTTTGAAATTAAGAAATGGGCCTTCATGGTCATTGGCAATTTTAAAAAGAATGAGATAATTCCGAGTGGCCCTTGTAGTTTCTTAATTTCCATAATTGCCCCGATCGAATAAGGGTTTTTGAGGGGTTTCCAGTTACATCGTCACTGTGCAGATTCATCCTAGGTTTGAGCATTAAGCAGTGAACTCAAGATGATGCGTTTAACCGAAAAAGCAAAATCGAAACCCTTGACCTCATCAATCGAAACCCTAGGTCACCAATTCATCCAAAAATGCTTCGTCAGTCGAACAGCAAAAGGAAAAGGCAAACTCAAAGCAGGGCAACCACTGAAAAGATCAAAAGTCACTACGAAGAAAGGCGCAGAAGTGGCAAAGAAAGAGCCCCCGAGAAGAAAAAATGAATTCGACGAAATGGTTGAAGAATGCTTATCGTCTACTGCTCCAGTGAGATCATTGAAGCCCAAAGAACAAGCGCGAGAAGCTGAAAGAGAGAGAATGGGCTTAATTAGCAAAGCCCGAGATGAAGAGCTTAAAAAAATGAACAAGATGAAGAAGGAGTTTGCAAATCCATGGCCTATTGGGCCACCGGGTTTGGATTTAATTTCACTTGGGCTTGTTGATGTAGAGAAGCTTCCCAAGTACGAAATGACAGTTGAAGATGGAAGGAGGCTTGCCAAGGAGTACAGTAGGGTTTTAATGCGTAAGCATAGGCAGAGGCAGGCTGCCGAGACGACATTGTTGAGGTTGAAGAAAGAGGCGATTGAGGCATTACCGGAGAATTTGAAAGCTGCTGCTTTGGTCCCTGATTTGACGCCGTTCCCTGTGAATCGGTTTATGGCTACTTTAACGCCGCCTATTGAAGGTTATATTGAGAAAGTTAATGAGGCAGCTAAGAAGAGTTCTGCAAAAGAGAAGCTTAGATGATTGTGAAAGGTAAGGTGATATTTTATTGCTACACTCTTGAGAACCCCTAATTTGCGATAAAAACAGCATTTTTACGAGCATTGGAGTGAATTAGGCTTGACTAGAAGAAATAGGACCAATAATAATGGATAGAGGATTTCATATAGCTGATCCGAACTAGTTTGAGATTGAATCATAGTTGTGTTTGATTTTGATCTTATTTTGCCTCTCTTTGAGTTTGTACCCTGGTGTCTGATTTATTTGTGCGATGATATGATACTATGATACAAAGATGCTTTATGAGCTAAGACTTAAAGGAAAAATACTTACTTTGGTAGTAAGAATTATGTACTTTTTAACTTATCAAAAAAAGAAATATGTACTATTTGATCGTTGTTTTTTACCTTAAGAAATTATTAGGACGTTGTCTCCTGCAGTTTATGATCATCTAGGCTCTAGTTCCTTAAACGTAAAGGTGTTATATTTCCGTTGATATTGTCAATTGAGAGACCTCTTAGTGTCTTACAGAGTATTCGAAGAAATGCATACTATCTGTTCAAGAACACAACACACCTGGGATTATCCTTTCCTCTTTACTTTCTTTTATATCCTCAAACACTTTTTTTTGTGTGTGTGTGTGTGGGTGGGAGGGGGGGGCTTGGGATTTAGGGCTGAAATGAGAGCTTCCTCAGTATACAATGTATTTGTATAATGTATAATGCTCCATCATTTCTTATAAAAGATGACTTCGTTAAGTATTTCAGTGTTTGGTTGCGTATGGAGTTACTTCGCAGATGACAGTAGTGGAAGATGGATTGGGTTTGGCGAAAGTATTTTGGTGATATTTTGAGTAGCAAAAAGTGACATACATGTGCCGAGAGCAAGTCATATATGAGAAGAGCTGAGATACTTGTACTGAGAATGAGTATGCACTTAAGCAATGAAAGTTTGTGTTCCCACCTTTATGGTAACTCACTTTCATCGAGGCCTATCAGGAAAAGGATTCCATGAAGAAAAAAATGTTTAGTTATTTTTATGGCATCCCAAACACCTGTAACAAGCACTATTACTGGGTTGGTTACTGTAATAGCTATCTTTGTATCCCCAGAATATTTCAGTTTATGCTCTTACATATTATCTGGATATACAAAGAATGTGCTGTCTAATGAGGCTAATATGAAATATTTACTCATGGTGAGGCAAGCTCTTTTATTCTGATCCATGGTTTAATGAGTGATTCGGCACTGTACTGGACTTAAGAAAATTCTATTTCTTGATTGTCAAGGTGTTTACCATATTAATGTTACCATTTTCACAAAAAGAAGGTGTTTACCATATTAGTAATAATGTTCAAGTATTGAACTTGGTGCTAGTCTTTACCATGGTTTTGTGAAGTTGGAACTCAACCTAGATGGTACAATTCTTGATAAAATTGAAATTCAGCTCGTAGTAATGACATTGAAGCTACTGCACAAACTAATACTATAAAATTGATATCATAGCGATAGTGAATTTTCTATTGGTATTTAACCTTTATCCAACTAAATTCCTGTACCGACTGTAATATTCTATGATAAGCATGCTAACTACTGTATGAGAGCATTGATGCAAGGATTAAAATCCTCCTTTCTCTGAACAACCTATTGTGGGGAACTAATTATCTCTTTCTTATGTTCTTGTCAATGAATAGATTGCGCTTCATGCTATTTCCTTTAAGTAAACCCTCAAAGGATTAGATGTTAGGCTTTCTTTTCATTGAGGTTATGCATTGATGAGCTTAACAGCTTCTCCCCCTCCTTTTGACTTTCTTTCATCTTACTGTGATTATTTCTTTTTTGAGATGGTCTTACTGTGATTATTTTTCTTGTCCTGATATGAAACTAGTGACTGTTATATGAGTCGAGCAAAATAACTAGTGATTGATATATGCATTGACTTGGTAATTTGATTCCAAATGCAGTTGGAACTTGGAAGGATTTTTTTATGGAGATTGCAATGTTTTCTGGTGGCCTTGTAGCAGTATGCATCCGTTATTTAGCAGCAAGAGGGCACTGGAAAACAAGAAGTTGAATAAGCCTTGTAAACGCAGCAACGATTCACTTTGTTTTGGTTAAACTGGCGTCTTTTGCTTTTTTGATATGTCATATCTTGCTACGCCAAAATATACTTGGTCCATTGCACTAGGTTTGTATCAGTTATAAATCTCTTGATCAGGCTGCTTTACTTATTGGTTGTTAATACCACTTTCTGGGATCTATATCCTCTGTACGGTGGAGTCATTGTTTCTTCCCTTTCAATCTGGTCAGGCTGCTACCGATATATGCGAGTTCACTTAGCTTAACAAGCTCTTTTTTCTTCTGAAAAGAAGTTTTCTTACTACGATAGTGAGACAGTAGTTCTATTTATTAAGATTTTGAATTCGAAATTGAGTAGCTGTAGAAAATATGTTCATTCGCCTTTTGACGTAAATGTATCTCCTGTCATTTAGTCATGAAGAGCTTAAAAAGAAGGTATTTGAAGGTTGATCACTTTATCACAGGCATCCTAGTTTTTTTTCTTTTTTTATTTCACATCCTAGTGTTGGAAACCAACGTCTATACAGTTTTCTACCATATCATGACGGTAGTGAAATCAGGTTGCTGTAAATAGGCTAAAGAATTAGTAAATTTTGTGGAAATTGGAAGTTAAACAAGAAAAGTTTAACTCATAAGCTTAACATTGAATAAATCAAACTCTGACAATTACTATTGTGCTTCAGAGTGAAACATTTGTTCACTCACAGTTTTAATTTTTTCAACGTGAAAATCATATCTAAATTGAAATTTAACTTCTAAATACTTTTAACTGCATCAGTAACTATTCTTCACTCCTTAAGCTAGCGCGACAAGAAGAAATCAGTTAGTCTAATCAAATTTCTCAATTGCACAATTCACGAACAAGCTTAGTAGAGTCTGAAAGATCGGTACGGAGACATATGTACTTATCTTTCGGAGGCTATTAAGTTAGGAAACAACTCCATTTTTTATTTCTACTCTAT
The DNA here is from genome assembly GCA_005239525.1 of Nicotiana knightiana. NCBI lineage: Eukaryota > Viridiplantae > Streptophyta > Magnoliopsida > Solanales > Solanaceae > Nicotiana > Nicotiana knightiana. The sequence goes on from ML419496.1 coordinate 34,408, forward strand.
CGTGCGATTCTTGTATCCCAAATACTGATTAGATTCTTCTATTCTCTCGCAGATGGCGAGAACACGTACTTCATCTTCCGCTGACCAGCATTTCGATCCTCCAGCAGCAGCAGCAGCTCCTACTAGGGGCAGAGGCCGAGGCAGGGGCAGGACTCAGCCCGTTGCTCAGGCAGCAGCCTCAGCTGCGGAACCTCAGATTGAGATTGATGAGGGGGTTCCGGCTCAGACTGTTCCAACGGTGCCAGCTCAGGTTCCCGGGGGGTTTATTGCTATCTCGGTCCTTCAGGATGCTATGGTCCGTTTAGTGGGCTTGATGGAAAGTGTGGCCTATCACACCTTCTTTTTAACCGGTAAGGGGAAGTTTTTTCACTTTAAGTGACATTATTTGATCTTGGGATTTATTTATTTCCCTTTTACATTAGGAGGATCTATAGTGTTTTCACACTTCCCCTCCAGCGTGACTCGAACCCAGGACCTAACGGTCGTGGGTAGAGGTGCTTTCCCAACTGAGCAAGCCTCACTTGTCTTGGGATTTATTTATTTGTTTTCAGAGTCGCCACCCAGTTTTTACGGTGTTTCGGAACACCATTTATTCATTAAAAATCCCAAATCAAGGAATTTGACTCTGTTTAAATTATCTGCGAATCAAAAATTCGGGTAAGGAATTCTGTTAACCCAGGAGAAGGGGTTAGGCACTCTCGAATTTCGTGGTTCTATCACGGTCGCTTAATGATTCGTACTTGGCTTATTTAATCTAATTACTCATTTTAGGACCTATGTGTATTTATCATTTTACCGCTTCTAAATTATTTGATTTATCTAAAGAACTTACCTTAATGCGAGTTACGCGTACGTATACTTGTTTTATTTAGTGCGTTAAAAACCATGTCACGCGTACATGTAAATAATTAATAGCCAAATTAAAATTATTTGGCCAAAGTCATACGAATGTGTACCTTGATTTTATTTTGAAAATCGCTGCTTAAATCATGTCACGCGTATTTGTACACAATTTATCACGCTTAAATATTTAAGAAAAGCTTGATCAAAATCGCGCGAACGCGTACCTTGATTTATTTTTGAAGAAATCGTAATAATGTCACGCGAACGTATACATAATCACAATAATAATTTAAGCGGTGCCTAAAAGCATTTCTACGATGTTCATTACAGAGTAGTCTAAAACACAACTGCCAAGGTAGAAAACTTTTTAAGGAATTAATCATACATAAACAAAAATAACCATGCAAAAATAGATGATAAAAAAACCCAACTATTAGCCTGATATAACAGACAAAAATAAACCATAAAACAATTAATCAATAAGAAGAGAAAAAACTCATAGTACCTGATAGCGTAGATTCCATAGCAGAAATTCCAATACTATCAAAATTTCTCATTCTCAGAAGCAAATAACAAAACCTTTAAGCCAAATAATTTCATGACTTGATCTAGTAGACAACACCAAGTGAGATTACAGTAGAGTAAAGCCGACAAAATTTGAGCGGCGACAACAAAATAGCTTGGACGCCTTTGACCGAAAACTCGATACCTCAACGGCAACCTTGATCGGAGTTAGATCTAGCCCGAAACTTATCCTCAACTTAATCACTCAACTTCAAACATTTTTTTTTTGGAAAAAACGAAAATTCAAATAGAAGAAACTGAAAAAATATTTTTTTTTTTTGTACTTTGGTTTTATGGAATTTTGCTAGCCTTAAAAATCAGGAAAAAAAAGAGAGACCCTAAATCACTTTTCTTTCTGCCCGAATTCCTCTCTATTCACTTGTTTCCGTCACTTTCGTGAGTGTGGGGTGTTGCTTGCCGGATTTTGAAGATGAAATGGACGTGATTTTGGCGAAAGGCAAAGCAAGAGAAGCTCTTAAGTTCACATGGTAAATCTGGAGGATGAGCTCAAATTCATAAGCTTGGTTTTTCCCTACCCGTGTTCTCTCGTGTCCCCTTTGTTACTAAATTTGTCTGCTATATATAGAATATGTGTGTGACTAATACGTGTGTTAAGGAGATGAACGGGGAAAGTGGAAAAAGGATGTGAAGGAGTGGGGTGAAGCATGAGTGAAGTGGGGAAGTGGAGAAATGATATGAAGGAGTGGGGGTGAGGCATGAGTGGAGTGGATAAGTTGGGTGTTAATTAATTAATTTTTTTTTAGTATATATATATAAAACATACTTTTAGATTTAAAGAAAATTATATAAATAAAAAAACTCAATATTTACACTATAGTTTAAATTATACTAAGAAAAAGACTATTATAACTTACATTTAAATTAGAAGAAGCCAAGTTTATATATATATATATATATATATATAAACTTTCTTCTATTCAAACATAAGAACAAATCTTATATTCTAAGATTGTGAATATTTTTTGTAGTTTTTAATTTTATTAAATAAAACTTATTAAAAGTAAGATAAAAATTTAAAGTATTAAGATTAGACCTAAAAGAAATATTTATACCAAAATAGTATAGAATTTGGGTGTGTCAAAAATTAGTTGTTCACATGGCCCAGACGGGCACATTCCATGTTGCAGCAGCCGTATCTCAGGCTGGAGGCGGGGTCCAGATTCCTTGGCTATTGGCCAATCACGTTGGGGTAATTCAGCCAGTTGCATCAGTGTCGACCCAGGTTCATTAAGTTATTTCCTGTTCACTTCAGTGGTGCTACTTCATAGGATCCTCAAGAATATCTGGATAGTTGTCATGAGGTGTTGCGAAATATGGGTATTTTGGAGACCAATGGGGTCGATTTTGCTGCTTTTCAGATGACTGGTTCCGCCAAAAAATGGTGGAGGGATTTTCTGTTGACTAGACCAGTTGGATCACCTGCTCTGACTTGGGATCAATTCTCTCATCTCTTTTTGGCGAAGTTCTTGCCTGTTACCACTCGAGAGGACAAGCGTCGTCAGTTTGAGTGACTTCAGCAGGGCAGCATAACAATGACCCAATATGAGACTCGTTTCGTGGATTTGGCTAGACATGCCATTCTTTTATTGCCCACAAAGAGGGAGAGGGTCAGACTGTTTATTGATGGCCTTGCTCAGCCCATCAGGTTGCAGATAGCCAAGGAGACAGGGACCGAGATTTCTCTTCAGGATGCTGCTAATATAGCTAGGAGGGTTGAGTCAGTTCTTGGGATGGGAGGTCAGGGGTCAGACAAAAGACCTCGCCATTCCGGTAGATTCAGCGGTGCGTCGTCTGGGGGCAGAGATACTCAGATTAGAGGCCATTCATCAGGCCATTTAATTCAGCACTTCAGACGTCCCATGGTGCTTCAGGAGGTCGTGGCTCTTACTCGCCTTATCCTGATCAGTCAGCCCCGATCAGAGCACCTCCTCTTCAGAGTTATTATCGTGGTCAACCGGTTCGTCAGGGTCAGCCTCAGTATCAGGATGGTTGTTATGAGTGTGGTGAGTATGGTCACATTTGGTGATCTTGTCTGAAATTCTTGGGTAATTAGCCTCAGTACCAGAATTCTCGTGCCATAGTTCCGGCACCAACTGCAGCACCACCTACCCAGCCAACCACGGGTAGGGGTCAGGTAGTCAGAGGTAGATGTCAAAATGTTAGAGGTGGAGGTCAGCATGCTAGAGGTGGAGGCCAGCCCGCTAGAAGTGGTGGACAGCCCGTTAGAGGTGGAGGACCACATGTCAGGGGTCCTCCTAGTGATGCAGTTCAGGGTAGTGGGGCCCGGCCCGACTATATGCATTTCCAGCCAGGCCCGAGGCAGAGTCCTCCGACGCTGTTATTACATGTATCATCTCAGTTGGTGATAGAGCTGCTTCAGTTTTGTTTGATCCGGGGTCTACTTACTCATATGTTTAATCCTATTTTGCCTCGTATTTGAATGTGCCCCGTAATTCCTTGAGTGTTCCTGTTTCTGTGTCTATACCGGTGGGGGATGCTATCGTGGTAGATCGAGTATACCATTCGTGCGTGGTAGTCATAGAAATTCTTGAAACTAGTGTGGATCTTTTACTTCTAGACATGGTTGATTTTGATGTTATATTGGGCATGGATTGGTTGTCTCCCTATTATGCCATCTTAGACTGTCACGCCAAGACAATTACCTTAGCATTGCCGGGGTTTCCTCGATTAGAATGGAAATGGACCCCTGGTCATTCTCCTAGCCGCGTAATTTCATATGCCAAGGCTCGCCGCATGGTGGAGAAATGGTGTTTAGCTTATTTGGCCCATATTCGTGATTCTGATGCCGAGGTTTCTTCTATAGAGTCAATTCTTATCGTGCGTGAGTTTCCTGAGGTATTCCCTGCAGACCTGCCGGGTATACCACCCGACAGGGATATTGATTTCTGTATTAATGTGGCTCCGGGCACTCAGCCCATTTCCATTCCTCCATATCGGATGGCCCCACCAGAACTGAAAGAATTAAAAGAACAGTTGCAAGACTTGCTAGATAAGGGTTTCATAAGACCCAGTGTCTCGCCTTGGGGTGCACCGGTTTTGTTTGTAAAGAAGAAAGATGGGTCGATGAAAATGTGTATAGATTACCGGCAGCTGAATAAAGTTACTATCAAGAATAAATATCTGTTGACGAGAATTGATGACCTATTTGATCAGCTTCAGGGTGCTAGAGTATTTTCGAAAATTGACTTGAGGTCAGGCTATCATCAGCTGAAGATTAGAGCGTTCGATATTTCCTAAGACAATCTTTCGGACGAGGTATGGGCATTATGATTTTTTGGTTATATTTTTTGGGCTGACTAATGCTCCAACGGCCTTTATGGACTTAATAATCGGGTTTTCAAGCCCCATCTGGATTCTTTCGTGATTGTGTTCATTGATGACATTCTTATATACTCCCGTAATCGGGAAGATCATGAGCAGAATCTCCGTATAGCACTCCGGACTTTGAGATATAATCAGTTGTATGCCAAGTTTTCAAAATGTGAGTTCTGTTTAGATTCAGTAGCCTTTTTGGGTCATATTGTATCAGTGGAGGGTATTCATGTTGATCCTTATAAGATAGAGGCAATCAAGAACTGGACTAGACCCACTACATCTATGGAGATTAGGAGTTTCATGGGTTTGGCGGGTTACTACCGTCGTTTTGTGGAGGGGTTCTCGTCCATAGCAGCCCCAATGACTAAATTGACTCAGAAAGGTGCCCCATTTAAATGGTCAGATGAGTGTGAGGCGAGTTTTCAGAAGCTGAAGACAGCCTTGACTACAGCTCTGGTGTTGGTATTACCATCAGATTCGGGTTCTTTCACGGTGTATTGTGATGCTTCTCGAGTTGGCCTTGGAGCATTATTGATGCAGGATGGCAGGGTGATTGCGTATGCGTCTCGTCAGTTGAAAGTCCATGATAAGAATCACCCCGTTCATGACCTAGAGTTGGCAGCCATTGTTCATGCTTTAAAAATTTGGAGGCATTATCTTTATGGCGTGCCGTGTGAAATTTTTACTGACCATCACAGCCTCCAGTACTTATTCAAGCAGAAAGATCTAAATTTGAGGCAGCAGAGATGGTTAGAGTTGCTAAAAGATTATGATGTCACCATATTGTATCACCCAGGGAAGGCCAATGTGGTGGCCGATGCATTGAGCAGAAAGGCGGCGAGTATGGGCAACCGTGCGTATATTCCAGCTGGTGAGAGACCGTTGGCTGCAGACATTCAGACGATGGCTAATCAGTTCGCGAGGTTGGATATTTCGCCCAACATCGTTCTAGCTTGTACAGTCGTTCGGCCTTCTCTAGTTGACCGTATCCGGGAGCGGCAGGATGATGACCCGCATTTGGTGGTCCTTAGGAACACAGTTCGGCACGGTGATGCCAAGCAGGTTACAGTTGGAGATGATGGCGTTTTGAGGATGCAGGGTTGTTTATGTGTGCCTAATGTTGATGGCCTTCGTGAGTTGATCCTTGAGGAGACTCACAGTTCTAAGTCTTCTATTCACCCAGGTGCAGTTAAAATGTACCAAGATTTGAGGCAACACTATTGGTGGAGAAGGATGAAAAATGACATTGTGGCGTATGTGGCTCGTTGCTTAAATTGTCGGCAGGTAAAGTATGAACATCAGAGACCTGGTGGATTGCTTCAGCAGATAGAGATTCCTGAGTGAAAGTGGGAGCGTATCACTATGGAATTCGTTGTTGGGCTTCCACGGACTCAGAGGAAATTTGACACAGTTTGGGTTATTGTAGATAGGCTGACTAAATCAGCACATTTCATTCCGGTGGTAAGTACTTATACTTCAGAGCGGTTGGCTGAGTTATATATCCGGGAGATTGTCCGCCATCATAGTGTGCCGGTGTCTATCATTTCCGATCGGGGTGCACAGTTTACTTCGCACTTTTGGAGAACAGTTCAGTGTGAGTTGGGCACCCGAGTAGAGCTGAGTACAACATTTCACCCTCTGGCTGACGGGCAGTCCAAGCGTACCATTCAAATATTGGAGGATATGCTTCGCGCTTGTGTTATTGACTTTGGAGGTTTGTGGGATCAGTTCTTGCCGTTAGCGGAGTTTGCTTATAATAATAGTTATCAGTCGAGCATTCAGATGGCTCCTTATGAGGCGTTATATGGTAGACGGTGCAGATCGCCAGTTGGATGGTTTGAGCCGGGAAAGGCTAGGTTGTTGGGTACAGACTTAGTTCAAGAGGCCTTAGATAAGGTCAAGATTATTCAAGAGAGACTTCGTGCAGCTCAGTCTAGGCAAAAGAGTTATGCTGATCGTAAGGTTCGTGATGTGACATTCATGGTTGGAGAGAGAGTATTGCTTCGCGTGTCTCCCATGAGGGTGTTATGAGATTTGGGAAGAAGGGTAAGTTGAGCCCTAGGTATATCAGGCCGTTTGAGATTCTTGATAGAGTGGGGAATGTGGCTTATTGACTCGCATTTCCTCCAGGGTTATCCTCAGTTCATCCGGTATTCCACGTGTCTATGCTCCGGAAATATCATGGTGACCCACCACACGTGTTAGATTTCAGCTTTGTCCAATTGGACCAAGACTTGACTTATGAGGAGGAGCCGGTAGCCATTTTTCGTCAGTTGCGATCTAAGAGTTACCTTTCAGTTTGAGTGCGGTGGAGAGGCCAGCCCGTTGAGGCAGCTACTTGGGAGTCCGAGTCCGACATGTAGAGTAGATATCCACACTTGTTTTCCAATTCAGGTAATATTCTATGTTCGTTCGAGGACGAACGTTTGTTTTAGAGGTGGACATTGTGATGACCCAAGGGGTCATTTTATAAATATAGACTCCGTTTCGTGCTTAATAGCCATAAAAAGACAAATTTTAAATACCTCGATTTACGCGCGCAGTCCGGGCGTGAAATCGGAAAGCTTTTATGTGAAAATATGAGAAAATAATGATTTATAGAATTTAAATTTGATTATAGTTGACTTTGGTCAACATTTTGAGTAAACGGACCCGGATCTGTATTATGCCCGGAAATGAATTTCGAGGTCCCAAGCCTTAGAAATTAATTTTTGAAAGAAAATTGTTCTGCTGAAATATTTATGATTTAAAAGAAAAAAAATAATGTTTGAAATCATTGGTATCAGGTCCGTATTTTGGTTCCGGAGCTCGGTACAAATTTGTTATGATATTAAAAGGTTAACTGTGAAATTTGGTGAAAAACGAATTTCGTTTGACGTGAATCGGACATCCGGTTGAAGAGTTATGAACTTTAAGAGTTCTTGTGAAAATGATGAGTTTTGAGGTTTAATTCATAGTTTTACATGTTATTTTCATGATTTGATCGCACGAGCAAGTCCGTATGATATTTTTAGACTTGCGTGCATGTTTTGTTTAGAGCCCCAAGGGCTCGGGTGAGTTTCGGGTAGGCAACGGGGTGTTTTACACTTAAAGAGAATTGCTGGTTTTCGTTTTCTGGTGTCCAGGTCTGTTGTTCTATGCGATCGCATAGGAAGGTCCGCGATCGCATAGTGTAAAGTTTGAGAGCCCGTTTTTTGTTCTATGCGATCACATAGGAAGGTCCGCGATCCCATAGTGTAAAGTCTGAGGGCCCCCTTTTTTGTGCTATGCGAACGCATAGAGTTAGATAGGCCTGGGGGAGGGGGAGCCCAGTGTTCTATGCGAACGCACTAGGTCTCATGCGATCGCACTGCCCAGCCCCCCTTACCCTATGCGAACGCATCCCTTTGAGTGTGATCGCATAGATCTTCAGCCCAGCTAATATAAATACTCTTCTAAAAAGGGGCAGACCTTCTTCTTCACCATATTTTCGAGGTTTACAGCCATAATAGTAATTTTCTTCAACAATTATCATCCCCAAGTCATAGGTAATCAATTCTAAACTTTATTCTTTCAATTCCTTACTGTTTTTATCACATTTAAAGCAAAAACTAAGAATTTTCATGGTAAAAATTGAGGGTTTGGGTAGAATTAGGGAATTTAGTAAAAATCAAATTTTTACATCGAATTAAGGTTGGATTTCAAAACTAATAGTATATTTGGGTTCGTCGATGAATGGGTAAATGTAATTTTGTCCGAACCCCGAGTTTGGACCAAGCGGGTCCGGGATCGGGTTTTCACTTTTTTGAGAAAACTTAGGAAAAGTCATATTTTTCAATAAAGTTAGTTCCTTTAGCATAAATTGATGATATTGAGTTAAGTATGATTAGATTCGAGCAAGTTAGAGGTGAATTCAAAAGGAAAAGCCGTAATTGAGCAGTGAGTGGCCTACGAAATTGAGGTAAGTGTTTGGTCTAACTTTGACTTGAGGGAATAGGAGTCCCCACTTGTTTGCTATGTGAAATGCATGTGTGTGGTGTATAGGTGAGGTGGCAAATATCTATGCACCACCAAATGGTCTATTAAACATGATCCATTTCCCGTTCCCAATTTAATTGATTCTTGCATTAATTGTTCTATGTTCATTTTTGTTTCTATGATTATTTGACCTTGTTATTTTGTTGTCAAATATTGTTGTGGTTATTTTGGAAAGAGTATTGGTTGTTTTAGCTTGTTCCCTTGTGGTATAAATCGGTTGAGCTGTTTGGCATTGTTTTACGAGATATATATATAATTATATTTCATGTTGGTGTCATGGTTGAGAAGTTATTGATGATGTTTATGAGAAAAATACAGTTTCTTATTTATAATTGTTGAGACAAAAATATTGTAAAAGGCTTGGCCTAAATTTTGAAATTTATGAATAAATTGATATGAGATGACTGGTGGGAGCGGGTTGCACGCCACAACAAGGAGTGATAAGGGTGGACAGGTGGAATCGGGTTGCACGCCGCAACAAGAGTTATAAGGGTGATATATTTAGGGAGGAGCAATAAGGGTGGACAAGTGGGAGCGGGTTGCACACCGCAACAAGGAGCGATAAGGGAGGAAATTTATATTTTTACTGATTTTTAAAGAAAATAAAGATTTGAAAAGCTTAAATGTTTATTCTACTATTCTTTATATGTTGGCACTACTTTTATTTAAAGTTAAAAGTTTGGAAATTTAGAAATTTCGTGAGAATTGGTTATAGCTGAGATCTTGAAAAGCGACTAAGTATTTTAATTGTTGTTGAAGTTATTATTTATTTGTTTTAGATTTCTTATGTACTTCATATATTATTGTCACAGGTTATATTGTTAATGCCCCGTTGTAGCCTCGTCACTACTTCGTCGAGGTTAGGCTCGGCACTTACTCAGTACATGGAGTCGGTTGTACTGATACTACACTTTGCACTCTTTTGTGCAGATCCAGGTACCGGCCAGCTGTAGAGACATTTAGAGCGGTTATTCAGTTACGCGGAGACACGAGGTATATCTGCCAGCGTCCGCAGATCCCAGAGTCTTCTCCCATTTTTGTAAAACCGTGTTATTATATTCAGGATAGTTGTACTATTTCTTTCAGCTCAATATTTGTAGTATTTTTTAGTAGTTCGTGAATTGTGACACCGCTCTTTATTATATTGAGAATCATTCATTAAAAGTCAATAGACTCAGTTTACCTTAGAATATTTTATTATGTCTAAATGGATAAATAATACAAAGTAGTTAATCGAATTTTAATATTGGTTTGCCTAGCAAGTGTGGTGTTAAGCGTCATCACAATCCCTAAGGTTGCAAATCCGGATTCGCATGGGAGATTGATCTTGGGTAATGCTATCTGGTATACCAGTGGTGTTGTGGATATTCCCCTCTGACCCTTAACATTGAATGCATGAACAAAATGGAAATAAAACTGGGTCATTGTCTCATTTGCTTACGCGCATTTCTAGGCAAAACGAGAAAGTAATCCAAATTGTTCCTCCAATGCCTACAATTGGTATTTTACCTGCCTGGTGGGCTGCATCAAATATTACTCTCAAAATGCAACACTGTACTAATTGTCCCAGTGGAGACTACTTTTCAGCATTGAAACTACACCAAAATAAAAAATAAAAAAAATTAGGAACTGTAGAAAATCAAGATTCAGAGACACCACACTGCAAAGAACTGATCCCCATTTCTTAGTCGTAGCTACTAACTAAGCATGTTCCTTAAAAAGCAGAGTCTAAAAGACACCAATGATAAAGTGGTTCAATGTTCAACAGTGTGGAAGTAGATATAGAGTTCCCCTCTGCCTGCAGAAGACACAAACTCAAAACGATATTAACACCCTAATAAATGCACTTCAAGGAGCTAGTCCATCATACTAAATGCACTTCACGGAGCTGCTCCAAATTGACTAGCAAGCCTAGATGTCCCTTTGGCCAACCTAGTTCTTCAAAGTAACATCGAAAGAGCACTGTTTTACCAAGAAACACGCACGTCTTCAACAATGGTATTAGGCCTCTCTAACGAGTTGCAGCAAGTAATTCTGAAGGCCTGTCACTTAAAAAGAGTGTCAACACAAGTTATTATTGCATCTGTTAAATCAACAGACTGTAAAATAGAGAACAGGTAGCTGTTATTGCATCTGTTTCATCAAAGCATGAGTAAATCTTCATACAGAAATACTAATGCATAACGCTTAATCATATTACTTCAAACGGTACATATAACAGTTCTCTCTTTTTTGTATTAAATTCAAACTCCACAGAAATATTTGAGCGCCCAGCAGGAACCCTAGTGACGGCACTACTTAAATCAGGAAATTTAGATTTTGTCAATGTCCTCGTCTTCAAACTCAATGTAGTCATCACCATCACCATCATCTTCTTCATCCAATCCGCTAACCTCATTGAGCCTAGTGTTCTCTGGCAACTCTCCGTACGCCTTCAACAACCTTGCCTCATCTGGCATAAACTTCAGAATCACATCAGCTTTGTCATCCTGCCAAAATCCAAACAGGAGATTTAAAAAATTTATCAAAGAGACGGCCAAATCGACATTCCATAAGAACTGAGATAACATAAAAGAGCAACCTAATGATGTGATTAATCACCCAAACAACATTACAGAGAGAAGATTCTCACAAACAGAAGAGGCACATTTAGAAACTCAAAGATGTCCCCTGCACTCTTAAACATGGAATCACAAATAGCAAGACTTCATATTTATACTTTCTTTTAACTGAGAAATTCTTCTGCGGCCAACTCAGGACCAACCGCATCCTTCAAAACGGGGTAGTTGGTCCTCCCCTCTACTCTTCTCCGCTTAAATATCAAGCACAGTTAGCATGGCACAGGGCTCAAGCCAGTGACCCTAAAGACACAAGTCCCTCAACCTTTGCAACTTGAACTAAGCCCTGGGGAAATACTCATGACACTCAAATGATCAAACATAAGCAAAAAAAATAAAATTTTATATTTATACTCTGAGACACTTATAATTATCAAATACACTAACTGCAATAGTGCACATCATGCGTTATTATTAAGGTTATCAAAATCTTACAATAATTGAACGAACAAGAAATATGAACCATCTACTCATTCTTTCCTTTCCTTTCCTTTTTGGAAGAAAAAGATAAATGCCACCCCACCTTTAGAAACTGAAAATTCCATAGACAAATACATAAAACACAGACAAAAAGGGAAAAGCAACATCACATCTTTTCAATTAATCGATCACTAACTTTACTCAATCCTGAACCAGCCGATCCTCTATATTTTTTATCGCACCATTCTGGTCCACCAAAATCACAATTTTTAATAGGAAAAAAAAGGATGTGATAAATAAAGGAACAAAAATCTCAGTTAATTAATGGAGTCAACGAAGCTTGAATAATAGAGAAAAATTAGGATCTTGCCTGATAATCACGGAGGCCGACAAGGATGATATCACCGGCGGCGATCCAAACCTTCTTATGCATCTTACCACGTATGTGACAAAGACGTTTCGTACCATCAATACACATAGCTTCACAACGCCCATTACCAAGCATACGAAGAACCTGAGCGTATTCCTGTCCGTCTTCCTTAAAAACAAGCTCTCTCTTTTCGTCATCAGCTTCGTTCTTTCCTCTTTTCCTGTTCTTTCCTCCCTTTCCCTTGTTCTTCGGCATGATTGGTTTTTGCTTTGATGGTGTATACCCTTAAACCCTAGATTGAACGATATATGGATGAAACCCTAGAAATGACTGAAGAAAGCTTCAATTTTTTCTTATCTGAAAAAAGAGAACTGATTTAATTATTGATTGTGGTTTTCTTTTTCTCTCTCTCTATATATATATATGAGTTTCGTTAGCGTGGAAGCTACGACTGTTGGTGTTTTAACTATTTTACCCCTTGGCGGTGGGTGATGGGCGTTGATATGTGAAGGCAAAAGTGTAAAACCATCGCATGCCATTTTACATTTTTTAATTTCAATTTGTGAAAAAGTTGGGTAAAAAAAAACTTTTGTTCCTAATTTTACTTTTTCAATAAAAAAGGAAACTATTTTCGGTTCTTTTAAAGTTTTGCATAATTCTTGTTAATGAAATTATAGTCTTAATAATACTCCGTCCGTCTCATATTATGTGTCGTGTTTGTCTTCTACACGCCCCTTAAAAAATATTAATTAGGAAAGTAATTGGACTATTCTACCCTTATTTATGTCATAAGATATATACTCTCTTCATTTAATATGTTATCTCCATCTTCAAGAATAATTATTACTAAAGGTAAAAAACGGAAAAAGAATAATCAGTTTTGTCTTGAATTTTTGTAATAACAAATAATTTGAGATGAGACGGAGGGAGTAATTGTCAAAATTATTTTTATCTCTCTCTCAATATTTTTTACTTTTTCAAAGCATTTAAATACTGTATAATGACAAATCTAAAATTTCAAAACTCGTGATTTATAATCGAAGGAACTATCAAACATGTCAGAGTCAACTCAAATAATTTTATAAGATTGCGGTACACTCAATTATTCCTTATTCTATTGTGATTGGGAAGAGTTTCCCCATAATAAGGAGCAATGCTGTCAATGCATCTCCGATGGAAAATTAAACAAGAAGTTATTTTCTCCTCGCAGGATAACGTTAGAGAATAAAGATATTCGAGGTGTGATTGAACCCAAAAACAAGTAATGTTCCACCATTATTCAAAAGCGTCACTTACATCAATAGGTTCTCTAATTTAATTGTTAGATGATCACTTATCAAATTTTGGAGTTAAATTAGCTAAGATCTAACTAGAAGTGTTTAGAGATGACGCCCAATGGATTTCTTAAAGGAATAGGTAAACAGCTTTGGATGAGCATCGCATAATTTTCTTTAAAGATTCCATCCAATAAAGTTTTTATATGGAATCCCATTTAAGAAGCATAATGTGCCATTCGTGGGGCTAACAAAATAAAAGATCCCTAGTTAAAATAATTAGGGACACGCAATTTGTGGTCCAATCAGCAGCAAGCATCAAGGAATTGGGGAATCCTTTGACAGAAGAAGCAGAGAACATATGCCAATGCAATGAAAAGGAAAGGGCCAGAGTTAATTACCACCTTCCCTTCAGTATCCCCGGCTCTGCAGGAATGCTGTTTATTTAGAATGAAAAAGAAAAGAGTTTGCGAGCATGTTCATACAAACTCGGCTACATATGTTGTACACTGTCTACTGCATATGCGATACACAGATTTCCCTGAACATTGTGAACATGTCACAGTAACCAACATTCTTTCACTCATCAATTCCATTTACATCCTTTTCTATCTTTGCAGAGCATGTGGATATGGGGAAAGTGATTTAGTACAAAATATTTCAATATACGACAGTTAGCCCTAAACCTTGCCTTCTTTGTTTTATCAAACCAAGAAACATTGAGTGTTGAACTCATCCGAGAAGCAAAAACGACAATATTAATTGTACATTGTGGGAGCAAGGAATCAGTTCCTGATAGTAAGTTCAGCCCTGAGATGGAGCATACCGTTGATAAAATATGGACTGTCCTCAGCGATGAAAGAAGGCCATGGTATGGCAAATAGATTGCGGTAGCCAACTGCCTTGCCCCCTGTAAAAGTATAGTTACCTTTGTATTTGCTGACATACTCCTCCCCTGGTTTTGCTCTTGCTGCAAATTCGTAATCAACAGCAAAAGTCACAGAACCCTTTTCCTGCATACCCAGAAAGAGACCAAAACAATGGAAAGAGCTTTGCTGATCCATGTTGCAATGTGCAGACAGGAAAAACCCTTGTCCCCCTAAATGAAATGCTTGAGAATACATTCTTCCTGAAGGGAAGAGGTTAGCACATTCCTCCTGCTTAAGATCCAGGTAGACTACACATTGTTGCCGTGGAAGTTCAAAATCAACCACCTTGACAGGTCGATACTTGTAAGCACGCTCCACAAAACGACGACTAGGTGGTGACGATTCTTCCGCAGCTTGGTTTCGCTGACGATGAGGGGCCTCAGCTTTGTAAAAGAGGGCTTCAAGAACAAGCTTGGATACAAACTCCTGATCAAAGTCACTACATGCCAGAACCTTCCGAAGCTTTCGACAGCTCATGAAAGGAAAACGGATGCAACGACCAAGTCGTGAACCAAGGATTTCTCGCCGTTCCTCAAACTGCGGATAATGAGCCCTTGTCCACTTCAACACAAAGTCGTACACTGCATCCTCTGATGCTACCTGGAGGTCATCACTGGACAAAATAGCCTTCACTCCAGCAAGAGGCAACTTCATAACCTCTTCCTGAAACCTGTCCAAGGACAATGAGCTCATTATCAAGCACAGAGAAGTGTGACAGCTAATCAAAACTCACCAAAAGCAGCAATAGATGGAAACCAACTTCACTTGTTCCCAATTCATCAAAACAAATACTTAGGGGCTATGGAAAAGAAACTTTTTCATTCTTTAAAAATTCATAATAACGAAGATGCAATTTTGAGTGACGTATAGTGGAGCAGAATTCCACGGGATGGCAATTTGGGCAGGGAAGGGTAAACTCTAAATGGGACAGGGCCGGGGAAGATTTAAATGAGGCGTGGCGGGATATGGTGGCCGATGGCGGAACTGGAAAAGATCAGGGAGGAGATAGTGGTGATGTTGGTGGTTGGATTTGAAGGAGAAAGAGGTGAGCAAGAGGAGTCAGTGATTATGGTGTCACCGGCAAGATCTGAAAAAAGAAAGTAAGTGGGGGAGATGGCCAGAGAAGAAGAAAATAGTTTGAAAATTGTTTAGAGAAAAGGTAATTGCTGTAGATTACTTTCCGGCCAAAAACTATGCATTTTCCGGTCAACAATATGCAAGATTAGCTTTTCACGCGCCTGTAAGATGTGACAAACACGTACTGTTACATTTTAGCAAAATGTGTTTAATAGGAACATTTGTAGAAAGTTTAGGGGTTCAATAGGAACAAGCCTCAGTTAAAGTGTCTAAGTGAAACTTGGTGTCAAGTTTAAGGGGTTGTGTATGTATCTGGCCAATTTTTTTGGGTTAGGGCAGAGCAGGGCAAACTTTATTTTGGAATATGTGGAAGTTGCACTGTTAATCTATTTGACATTTTAATTTAATGATTCAGTATCACGTCTCTCCCTACTTTCTATTGTCATTCTTGTTTGTGTTTTGTGGATTTGCTTTAAATACATTAACTATAACAGTATGGTTCAGTTGGATTGCTTATTAAATTCTTCATATTTCTACTAGTGAAATGATGAATTGAATGATATAATTTGTTTGTTTAGAAAAATCTCAAACTTGGTCTGGTAAGTTATGATAGATTGTGTTTATTCATTTTGTTGCCATTGATTTCGTATTTTAACCTTAACTGTTTACTCCATTAAAGTAGCTATGCTGCTGGAAGCATAATATGTAATGAAAATAACTATTTCAGTAAATAATTTATAAGAATGAAAGAAATCTTGAATCAACTATTGAACAAGGATAAAACAACTTAGTCAAGTTCAAATTGGTTCTTTTAATATGAGGTTGAAATAAACATTTGAAAAAGTTAAAATTTAATTTAGAATACTGCAAAAGAAAAAATAAAGAAAAATGATGAAAAAACATAAACGGGACAGCGCCGGGCCGGGCTTAGCGGGGCGGGGCAAAAATCTGAGAAAATACTAAATGGGGCAGGGTAGGGCGGGTCAAAATGTTAGCAGGCCAAGGCTTGCCCTTCCCTTCCCTGCCCCGCCCCGGCCTATTGTAATCCCTAAATTCCAGGAAAACTTTTCTGGCACCGGATAAAAAAGGTCTCCTAGCAAATACAGATTTATCACCACTGCATTGACTAAAGGTCAAAGGATGCTGTGGAGACTGAAATATAATTATTTGGAAAACATACAGCAGCATTAGAGACAAACTAAATAGAACTTAAGAAGAAATAGAGTGAAATAGAGTTTGGTCAGAAATGGAACTGACTTGGTAATATCTTTGTATTTTGCAGCTAGGAATTGTTCTGCGGCATCAGTCAAGGGCTTAACTGCTTCAGCCATGAGGACGCTAGAAGGAAGCTCCAAATATAGCAAAGAGGACTCTGGAGTCATTGGTAAATTACGCAGTTGCCGGCTGCAATACCGCATGCAAGAAGCAACTTCAAACTTGTCGGCAGCCATGAGTACATCCAACAAAGCAGGCGCTGTATCAGTGGTCAATGTATTGCTATACATAAAATTTAGGAGCTCCATCACTGCAGCTTCCTCTGCTCCATGTGAATGGAAAAGACTATTCATTCCACATGAAATGGATAGGAATTCCTACAACTTCTCTAAGGTAACAATATTTGACCCACAATTATATGACTAGCACTAGATGCTAAAATAAAAGAAAATTCTCCGTGCTTTGCAATTTCTCATTAAAATGGCAAGGGAAAAACTATGCTCACACAGCAAAGCCCAGTCCAAAATAACTACCAATAAGAGTTTATTGAATGATATACTGTTAGTCTTAAATTCCTCATACCTGAAGCATTAATTCTTAGAGTTACTTGTCTTTGCTCAGACTCCCTCATCCCGTTGGAGAAGAGCTATATAAATTACAAGAGAACACTGTTGATTCTTCACGTATAAACTCTAGACAGTGCTTAACAGTTTACATTTGAAAAAGGATGTTTACCTTGTAGAAGAACGGGCTTCTTGCTGCTAAAATGGGGGAGCTGATATGTAAGGTTTTAACTTTAACAACTCTTGGAGAATCAAAGTTCCAAGATGAATCATCAATGTTAGCAGCTTCATCTCCTGCACATAAAACATAGCATGGCTATCTTTTTCATGGTATTTTGGAGTAGCAGTGAGAATCAAACAAAATACAAGTTTGAATCCGAGAATAAAACAAAATACAATTTATAAACACCATGAATAGGGAAACATGACTTATGATACTGCAAAAAGATAAGCATCAAAACTAGACAGTGGAAAGTAAGTACCAAAAGATAAGCATCAAAACTAGAAAGCGAAAGGAAGTGGAGGAAAATGCAACAGTATGTTATAACATACACAGACAAGAAATACTACTGACTCCATTCTTCAACATATAGCAGCAGTAACAAGGTCAGTAATGACATATGCTCTTTAGATATGGTCTTCTTCCTTTCCTTTTTTCACTCTGTACCCACCACCACCCCTTGCAAGGAAATGTTTCCTTGTATAACGAAAGATTCGGTTAGCATTTGTTTACAGTTGCCTAGAGATCACCTTACTTGAAAATAAGGTATCCGCATTCAAAAATTTTTTTTATAGGTTCCACAATCAAGTTTGAAATATAAAGAACAATGAAAGCAGCCTAATGTAGCAAACCTGCTAGTGTCTTCTATATGAATTCATCTTGTCATAGATAAACAGACAGCAAAGAAGAAAATTTTCTGGCTCTCTCTTTAAATCCCTCGAATTGCACACGCACGTTCAGAACACTCAATTATTCAATATTAATAAATACCTTTCAGCAAATACGTCTTCTGCAACTTGACAATAGGTCTTTAACAAGATAACTGGGATGGATATATACACACATACATATACAAGCACAAATACACATACACACACACACAAACAGACTCAGTTACATTTTTGTAATGTTTATTGATGTACATGCCAAATCTCTGAACAATGGCT
This sequence comes from Nicotiana knightiana, assembly GCA_005239525.1. Taxonomy (NCBI): domain Eukaryota; kingdom Viridiplantae; phylum Streptophyta; class Magnoliopsida; order Solanales; family Solanaceae; genus Nicotiana; species Nicotiana knightiana. The sequence continues at coordinate 52,822 of ML419496.1, forward strand.
TATGACCAAATCCTTTTGCAGGCAACAATAAGTTACTTTTAGTATTCAACATCTCTCTGCATAAAGAACTGACTTCTAAATGACAGTTGTCCTAGAATCTTATAGAAATACTATGAATGTCAAAGGAAAAGACCCCATCGAAACAAAACCTGATGAGTCAAATAAATCTACATTTTAGGTCTATGGTTCCTACAAGGTCACTCATTGGCTCATCGCCGAGCCCTTCATATCTCTGACTTAAATGCGTTCCTGTAATATTTCATTTCTTAATCTTTGAAGTTTAATTCAGCAGAGTAGCAGTTGAAGTATCACCAATTTCGAGAACATACATGGAAATTTCAAAAATCTCATTTTTTATTAATTCAGCAGAGTAGCAGTTGAAGTATCACCAATTTCGAGAACAAAATCTCATTTTTTTTTGAAAAAGCATAAGCCGATGAAAACGAAATGCAGGATTAGATTTGATTACCATACCTGAGTGTGGTTCTTCGATCATTGCAACAACTGATTCATCTTGATTTTCATTCTCAGCATCTTCAGAATCAATTTGGTTACAGCTTATAATCTGCTCTTCAGGGCATACAGTGATATCCAAAGCTGCAAGCAAGTGGCACATGTCTGGTTATCATCAGAGAAAAAGATAAACCCATACAAGAATAATAAAGAGAAAAATTCTACCCAATATGCATTACATTCATATTTAGGGAAGCAACGGTGTTTTCATGACCCACTCCCTCTTTTCCCTCCAAACATCAAAAGTAATACATCTAATAAAACTTTAACAGCACCAATTTCAAATAGAAAATGGAGAATTTGTTAAAACAATACTTATATCACGTTCTATAACAACAACTATGATATGTTAACTAGACAATTTGAATATAAGAACAAGAGCAGTAGATAGTATTTGATGTTGTCTAGAAGAATCAAAGTGTTAGGAATATAGTTGATATGCCCGAGATCCATTCTCATATTTGATGATTTGAACATATTTTTGTGAACGTTATTTGATATAAAAATATATGGCGTTTGATATTCTTTTATCATAGTTATTATTAATTGCTTGACTAATTTAATAAGGTCCTTGATTAAATTTTGAGACTTGTGTATCATTTTCATTTTACTAAGGTCCAGTTCATTCAAAAAATTTAAGCAACATAAATACACAGTTCATAAATTAGTCCGAAATGAAAGCAACTGAAGCTTAAAGAGATACCAGCTCAAAAATTAGCTAGAAACTCGAGCAACTGAGCTTAAAGGACCAATTGCAGAGCTAATATAATTAAAAGAAAAAGAAAGGAGCAAAAGAACAAACCCATATCATTGTTGATATCATCTCTCCGTCGTTTGCGATTGCGGGCCCAATCAGCTAGACTCTGACAATGAAAGCCCTCGGGGTCGAGCGGGTCGGCCATAATCTCAATCCGGAGGAGACGGTCGGAGAAGTTACTGTCGTTGAATGCAAACCCGAAATCGGGGTCCCGGGCACGGCTAGGAGAGCTTTCCGGGTCCATAACAGCCATTCTCGGGTCGAAAAGATCCAAATTCTGATCCTTCATCACTGTAAACTCTCTCCAAAACCCTATTGGGGTTTGCTTTTGTCTCTGAGATATGTTTTGCGTGGGGTAGTTCAGTTTGGGTCAGCCATGGAGCAATGACTTTTAGATAGACAAGTGGATTTTATTCATCGCAGAATCAAATTTGAACTGTCTCAGAAAGAACCTCAACTTAGAAATACCAAACTATGTTAATTAATTAAGCTAAGATTTGTTATAATTAAATACACACTATAGGTAAAGCAACTTCTTTGTCATCAACGAAAGATCTAGTCTAGTTTTTCATCTTCTTTATCTTTTACTTTTATACTACTAGGTCAATTTGCCAAGTATACTCATGCTATTAGGGGGTGGGCATGGTTTGGGCAAATCCCAAATCCAAATTCGAACTTTTTTGATTTTTGATTTAGATTTTCGGATTACGGATTGAATTCTCAATTTAACTTTTAAAATTTTTGGATTTTGGATTTGGTACTTCGGATTTTTGGATATCCGAAAATTCAAAAAAAATTTACATTATATTTAGCCGATTATCCATATGTCAATAGTAATAAGTTCAATACCCAACCCATTATATTTTATCTCATATATTCAATATTATAATTACTAAGTTATTGTTAAAATATTTTCTATTTGGACATGATTTTACTATTGCTACTTCTTATCGCTCGTATTAATGTCCCTATTGTATTTTCTTATAATAATTTTATTACTTGAATTTTTTGTTTGGATGATTGCGGCAAGAATGAGGAACTTTTCGGGTAATTTAACATGAGTACTTCATTTTTGTAAAAAGTAGAAACATCTCAACCTATACGCTCAAAACTGAAAATCCACAATAGCCAAACCGATTAATCCGAAATGAACATAAAAAATCCGATCCGATTCTAATGTATTTGAATTAGATTTAGATTGTCATTTCTTCAATCCGAAAATTAAAATTCTCATATTCAATCCGAACTGCCCGAATGTCCACCCCTACATGCTATCTCGCTCTAAAAGTTTTGCTATTTTAAGTAGTAGAAGCAATTTTTAATCAGTTTGATTAACTTTTAAGCTAATGCGTTGTATTTACAACAACAAATAACATACCCAGTATTATCTCATACCTTGGGGTCTGGGGAGGGTAGTGCCAATACTACTGTTATGAACACTTTAGATTACCTACTCTACTACCCTAATCCTCGACCTCCATACCTTCCTACCAAGGGTCATGTCCTCGGTCAGCTGAAGTTGCGTCATGTCTTGTCTAAGCCTACCTCTATCTCTTCGTAAGCCCTTCAATGTCAACCTCTCATACCTCATCACCGGGCCGTTTGTGCTCCTCCTCCTTACATGACCAAACCACCTAAGTCGCGCTTCCCGCATCTTGTTCTCAATAGGGCCACACCCACCTTGTCGCGAATAACCTCATTTATGATCCTATCTAACCTGGTGCGCCCGCACATCCATCTCAACATCCTCATCTCTGCTACCTTCATCTTCTGGACACGAGCGATCTTGATTGGCCAACACTCAGCCACATACAACATCGTTGGTCGGACCACCACTCTGTAGAACTTATCTTAACTTTCGCTGGTACCTTCTTGTCACACAAAATACCGGAAGTGAGCCTCCATTTCATCCATCCAACCCCAATACGATGTGTACATCTTCATCTATCTCCCCACCCCCTGACTAATAAACCTAAGGTACTTAAAACTCCTTCTCCCAGGGATGACCTGCGAGTTCAGCCTCACCCCCCTTTCCCCTCCTTGAGTCTCACCACTGAACTTACACTCCAAGTATTATGTCTTGTTCTTGCTCAACTTGAAACCTTTAGATTCCAAGGTCTGCCTCCATACCTCTAATTGCGCATTCACACCGTCTCGCGTCTCATCAATCAATACAATATCATCTACAAATAGCATGCATCACGACACCTCCCTTTGGATGTGGCGCGTCAGTTTGTCCATCGTCAAAACAAACAAAAAAGGATTGAGTGCCGACCTCCGATGCAACCCCATCATAACCAAAAAATAGTATGAGTTCCTACCCACCGCCCTCACTCGAGTCTTTACTCCCTCGTATAATACGATTTTGTATTCAATTTATATAGGGATTATTTATCTGCTAGTGTGAATTAGAGGATGCTATTTCCCGCTAATTTGGTGCTTTGTAAATTTTTACATGAAAAATTTTCTCTTGCTTGACAAAAAAAAGGGTAAAATTTTAATTAAAAAAGTTGTGAATCATGCAGGAAAATAACTACTCCCTTGACAAATGAAATTGGATTTTGTAATGCATTTCAATTTATTTGGAATTTTTCTAATAGCGGTTAGTTGTGCACAACCTAATATATGATTATGAGTCCATTTCTATATCTATCCTTAACACGTGATAGTTAGTTCCTCGGTTTTAAGTTTCCCTTTTTCAACATAAAATGTGTTGATCAATTTCGTTTTCTTCAATAAAGAAAAAAAAAAAGACGAGACTTTATAATGTGAAACATAGTTATTTGGTAATTGAGTTGTTAATTCATTTAAAGAGTTACTACTATCTTTTATCATTAAAAGATAATGTTCAATACTCCACGACTCCCAACATCCCAACAACATTTAAACAAAAGAAAAGAAATGTTAATGATCAAATGAGACAATTAATAGGAATATAAAATAAAACCTCAAAGAGATTCAATATTTTATTAGCTATGACTTACGATTAAGTTTTCAAAAATGTGCAAAATTAAATAAAAAGAGAAGAACATTTCTAATAAAATAGTCGCAATACGCTGAACCTTGCCCCCTTTTTCCTTTTGGTTGAAACTTGAAAATTAGCTTTGGACCATTAGTTAGGGGAAAAAAGTATGATAGTTGTTGTACCTTTTCTATTGAACTTATCAATAGAAAAACATGATTGGTAATAAGAGAACTAGTCAACTAGAGAAGTTCATATATCGTAGGATACTAGCTGCAGTCGATATTTGAATTGTCATGGTTTCAACCCCAACTAGGCACTTTTATATAATTTTCATTTTTTTCGAATTCAATTTTTCTCCTTCTAATGGTGTTTGGATTGAAAAAACAGTTTGGAACTTTTTTCCAGTTTTTGGAAAAAACAAACATAAAATGTATGGAAAAACTCACTCAAGGGCCATCTAGCTTCGGTGAGGGAGTCGGGATTTTTCGCAGGGAGATTTAAAATATAAAGAAGATGAAGAAGTCAAATTGATTCAACAAATAATGTGTATATATATACATAATAAGAATTTACCTATCTATACAATGTAATTTTTTGAGGAAGAGATACCAACTAACTCCCCTTGAATAATGATAACGCTGCCCTTAGTCAGCCCTGGTCAGCCCCATATTTGTTAGGATACCCTTGGTCAGACCGATGTTTGACACTGTTAAAGAATGAATACAGTCATGTTCCTTGTAATATACATGATAGCATAATTGCAGAGATTCTGCATTCATGATAGAATGAATGTAGAGTCATATTCCTTGTAATAAATATGATAGCAAGATTTAGAGATTTGATAGCAGATCTATAGGATTTTCCTTTTTTATTCTTTCCATAGTTAGAATTCCCTGTACATATACAGATTGCTTCATGGAATAAGATATGAAATATTTTCCCATACCTTATTCTGTTACATGGTATCAGAGCCATAATGAGAAACTCTGGACAACTTTTGAGTTAGTTCATTCTAATATTTGGGGACCATGTCCAGCTGTTTCTAAAATTGGGCATTTTGTCACTTTTGTAGAGGTTTTTTCTCGCATGACTTGGATTTACTTTATGAATAGCCGCTTTAAAGTGTTTACTCATTTTTCTGCCTTCTATGGTGAAGTCAAAACTCAATTTAACGCTTTGGTACATATTCTAAGGAGTGATGACGCCAAAGAATACATTTCAGAGTTATTTCGGTCATACATGAGACAACATGGTATACTATATTAATCTTCATATGTTAATACATCCTCTCAAAATGTAGTTGCTGAGAGGAAGAATAAGCATTTACTTGAGACAGCTCGGGCGCTTTTGTTCCAAATGAAGGTTCCTAAACAGTTTTGGGCTGATGTAGTTCTAATTAATCGCATGTCATCTACAGTGCCTGGTGGTAATGTGCCTTATAGTGTCCTTTATCCAAGCAAGTCATTATTTTCGGTGGAACCTAAGGTGTTTGGATGCACGTGTTATGTTCGAGATGTTCGACCCTCTGTTACCAAGTTGGATCCCAAGTCATTGAAATGTTCGTTCCTACGTTATTATCGCCTTTAGAAGGGGTTCCAGTGTTATTCTACTAAACTTGGAAAATATTTGGTGTCAACTGATATAGTATTTTCAGAGACAACATCATTCTTCTATGCGCCTCCCATTTCTGCAAGTCAGGGGGAAGATGAGTGGCTAGTATATTAGGTTACCCGTCCTTTGACAGAACAATCAGATGATGTCCCTCAATCGCCTAATTCTTCTATTGAGCACCAATCTACTATTTTTCCTTCAACACCTTCTCCAATTGTGTTAGCAAGATCGCCAAATGGTCAAGTCTACTCGCGGAAGAGAGAGACAAATGAGGTGTGTCCCGCAACAGTTCCTTTGTCATCACATCCTCATTCGCTTGATCCTTCAGAAAACCTTGACCTTTCTATTGCTCTTCGCAAAGGTATATGTACTTGCAAATTCACATATTTCATTTCTAATTTTGTTTCCTATGACCGCTTATCCTCCATGTCTAGATCTATGATTGCCTCTCTGAGCTCCATATCGATACCCAAAATAGTGAAGGAGGCTTTGAATCATCCGAGATGGTCTGATGCAATGCTTGAGGAAATACATGCCTTGGAGGACAACAACACGTGGGATTTGGTAGATTTACCCAAGGGAAAGAAACTAGTGGGATGTAAGTGGGTCTTCATAGTTAAAGTGAATCCAGATGGGTCCGTGGTGAGACTTGTGGCTAAAAGGTACGCTCAAACTTATGGGGTGGATTATTCCAATACCTTCTCCCCTAGTTTCCAAACTTAATTCGGTCCGCTTATTTATTTCTCTAGCTGCTTCTGAGAATTGGCCTTTACATCAGTTGGATATCAAGAATGCATTCTTTCATGGTGATTTTTAAGAAGAAGTGTATATGGAGCAACCACCTGATTTTGTTGCTCAGGTGGAATATGAGAAAGTCTGTCATTTGAAGAAGTCCTTATATGGCTTAAGCAAAGTCCTCAAGTTTGGTTTGGCAAGTTCAGTGAGGTAGTTCAGGAGTTTGGGCTGAAAATGAGCAAGTGTGATCACTCAGTCTTTTATCAACAATCAACGGATGGCACTATTCTCTTAGTTATATATGTTGATGACATTGTTATCACAGGAAGTGACTATGCAAGGATCTCTTCCCTCAAGCCTTTCTTACATACTAAGTTTCATACAAAGGATTTGGGCCAGCTGGAATACTTTTTGGGAGTAGAAGTAAATAGAAGCAAGAAGAGAATTCTTCTGCCTCAGAGAAAGTATATTCTTGATCTACTTGTAGAAACCGAAAAGTTGGCAGCCAAACCCTGCAGTGCTCCAATGGTTTCTAATGTATATCTTATGAAAGATGATGGCGATTCTTTTGATGATCTAGAGAGATATAATAGATTAGTTGGGAAGTTGAACTATCTCACTGTGACTTGTCCATATATTGCACTGTTGTCAGCTAATTCATGTCTTCACCTATGGTCAAACATTGGAAATCTTTGGAACATATTCTATGTTACTTGAAAGGAGCCCCTCGACTTGGAATATTGTATAGCAATCACGATCATACTCGTGTCGAGTGTTTCGCATATGCCTACCGAGCTGGATCCAAAATTGATAGAAGATCTACTACAGTTTATTACTTGAATGCCAAGATCTCATCTCGAAATGTAGCTATGTACTCGGGAGAGAAAAACTTAGCAATGAACTTTTCTGCCAACTCATCCCAAGTGTGAATTGTATGGTTCAACAAATGTTCCAACTAATCTAAAGCTTTCCCCCGTAGAGAGAATGAAAAAAGCCTTAGCCTCAATGTATCCTCGGAAACATTAGTTAGTTTGCTCCCCCAACATGTATCCACAAAGGCTTTCAAATGTTTATAAGTATTTTGAGTTAGAGCACCTGTAAAGAAACCCCATTGCTCAAGCAAAGTGAGCATCACATTGGTGATTTGGAAGTTGCTCGCCCTAATATGGGGAGAGACTATTGCACTCACATAACCTTCGTTCGGTAACACCAAGTGTGGAGCCACTCGTGGTGGAGGTGGGGTTGGAACTGGCACATTTTTCATAGGTACCCGGCCTCTTCGATTGGCTTGAGGATCAAGAGGTACCTCCTCTACTTGTTCATCCTCGCCGTCCAATTCCCCCAAAGGAAAATTTTCGAGACAATTGTTCGCCGTGTTTGTACCTATAATTACGTAAACAAATTAGTAACACGGAAGGGAAAGAAGATATTTCAAAAACACACTCAAATATATAGCTAACACCGTTTTAACTCCACGACAATGACGCCAAAAATTGATCCATGTCCAATCCGCACTCAATAGTGAGTGAAAACGGTCGTTGGAAGAATAATACCCAATAAGAGCCGAGGTCGATTTCTAGAAGGAGTTGAATATGGGTGTTATGGTATAGACTCGATGAGAGCAAATAAAATAATTAAATTGCGCTTCCAAACAAAGGATTTTTGTTTTCTAATTCTAAATTAACACTAACAATTATAAACTAATAAGAAGAAACTAGACAACGAATGATTGTTTTTTTTACCAAATGGTTAAAAAAGTGAGATTTTACTGGGTATGTTATTATTGTTGTTACCAAATAGTTAAAAAGCCTAGGGATGTGACCTTTCGCCTAGGTGTTCGCCTAATGGGTTAGCTATGTTAATACTTGTTTTATGGATCGGAGTGTACTATAGCTCTCAACTCTAAGTTACTCACTAAATAACTTTCGGTCATAAAGTGTTTTTGTCTATTTGGCTTTCGCAAGCCCAAATGGGAATCAAGCTAAATAGTTGATATTAGCTCAAATCGGGTTTTCTCTATCTCTAGTTCAAACCTTTTAATTAGGTAAATCAAAACCTTAATTAACCTAATTTCTTGTTAGTCAAGTTTTCCTAGACTAGGTCCCTCTTTCTCAAGTAGAGACCAAGTCAAAAAGGCATGAATCAATGTTTGCAACCATTAATTCTAACATTAAAGCATAAATAAGGCTAAATAATCAACACACTATCATAAACAAGCATTAAATTAAATACTCATAAGGTTTACACAATAGGGTTGGGTCACAACTGATGCGAGACTAAATTGCATAGTTTAACATGTGATATACCTTACATTTTATACGCATTAATGATAAAATTACACTTGTTATGTGCTTAATGGAGTTTATTTTATGTGTAGGTGAATTGGA